>VZRI01006298.1:441493-475254 GCA_013397515.1 Upupa epops
CCTCCCCTGTTGCAGCTTGGGGCCATACAAAAAAATAAGGATATAACAGATTTGGAACCTGATAAGGTTTCTTTGATACCATCTGCCTGTTACACAGGTGTCTCCACACAGTGACCCGAGACCAGAAATGCTCAACAAAACCACTCAAAATAGTGTCATGGAAATGTTCAACACTAGAAAAGACCCAGCACTGACTTTTAAGAAATACTTTTCCATACAAAACAGGCATTGAAAGGGATAGCAAGACACGGCCAATACAAACAGGTTTTGAATGAACTGCTTTTTATCAGTCATCACTTAAATGAAATAGAGCTTCCTGCTTTCCTTTTTCCAAGTAATGTGGGGTTTCATGTTGTGTCCACTTGCAAGTGCTGTTCCCAGTTTGTGATCACCTACACGGGGTTTGACGATGGAAAGAAAACTGATAGCAGTCCACATTCCACATGTAAGAGATGTTATTGATTTTTTAGAGAATCTATTTTGTTCTTTCCAATATTTGTTGGTTACTGTGCAAGAATAACTCAGAAGTTGGAAATGCATTACCCTAGTCTTTACTGTCAACTCTCTGTACATAGAAGGTTTTATCTACTGGCTTCTTCATCTGTTTTGCATTGTGGAATTTTATAGGATTCATCTTAAGATCCTGAATGCTTTTGTTTTATGAAGATGTTGTTCTAAGTACAGTAAATTTCTGTCTTCTCTCAGCAAAATTTCAGGTTCTCCAGAAGTTTTAAAAGATTAGATGCTAGAGAGAGCTGGAACTTGGCCGATATTAGGCTTTTAGAAGATTCAGCAACATTTACAGCTCTGCTCTCAGGCTGTTCGTGCCAGTGTACTCATCACTTGGTGGGTTTGAGCTGCAGCAGATCCTAGAGCAGCTCAAGCACTTCAATGAATGTCACATTGTCAGACTGTGGTTGAGGCAGTGTGGTTCAACAGATGACAATAAAAGATATTTTCAACACCTATTTATATAAAAGAGGGGGAAATTATCAATAAACTGATGTAGAGGTTTTTTCTCTCTGCTGTCTGCTGCCAAGACATTGTGTTGACAAGTTATAATGACAGAATGTACAGGATTGATGTAGTCGTGGAGATTTGCATAAGAAAGTGTGTCCAACACCACTGATTCCCAGGTTATCTCTCTCTGTTAAAACTAATCCTACATAGTTTGCATTCCATTATTTACAGCCTAGAATTTTCTTTCCTGCCACGCTTCTTTCCTTTTCATCTTCTATACATTTCAAGCTTTCCTTTTCTCTGTGACTACCTGACTATGTACATATCCTATATCTAGAGATTTAAGTAAAAGAATATAGCACCATCTTTCAGCACCTCATGAGGTCTTTTCGCGTAGGCATCTCCCGTCCTGCTCTTCATGAAAGACACAACTTTTCTCCTTCACAGCCAGCTTACTTTAACGCTGTGAAATTGCAACTGAGATTACATTTAATGAAAGAATGAATTTAAGTCAAGAAGCTTTCATTGAGATGTGTAGTCACAGAGCAGAGACAGTCTTTACCAGCCTTCTAGGGTGATGTCTATATGAACCACATACAGAACTGAAGAACTACTGTCCTCTCTGTACACAGCTCTACAGTGTAAATAGCAATAGTATCACTTGAAACGACATAGTTAGCAACCATATATCCATGCACAATTCCTACCGATGCTAGCGGGAACAGTGTGGTTGTATTGAAAGAAGGCCAGTCCTTGCATTTGGAGGGGTGGTAGGAAGATATAAAAGATTCAGCTACAGCAGTAAAATGAAACTACAGGCCTGATTCTGCTCAATTAACCATAACTTGGATTTATATGATTTCATCACAGCTGTTTTTTCACAAGCACATAAGTAATTTCAAGAATTTTCAAGATCAAGAGAGAGTTTATTTCAGAGGGGGGAAATGTGACTTTTAAAAGTAAGCAAGTGATGAAGAAATTTTTATAATATATTAGAGTGCACAAGAACTTCTTCACGTGACGTTGGACTGCAAATCTCTATTTCACTTTTCCAAACACTTGTCATACTGTTGCTCAAATTTCGAATCTTATCCTCAGCTACTTGACTCAGTTGGAAAAGGTTGGAGCTGATCTGTGCCAGATAAGGATCTGTGTCTTTAACAATCGTTGATACTCACAAGTCTTCAGCCAACTGCACTCTGGACAACCTTCTCTGGGCAGCCTGTATGAACTGACTCCACATCAGTTCCTGTAGATTCTTGCTGGACTGCAGTCGTGTTAAGTTTAAACACATTGAGCATTTAGCAATTTAAGAATACGATTGGGTTTTTCCTAAAGAGCAAAGTACATTTCTTCTGGTTGAACTATTGCATTGTGGCTCTAGTCTTGTTGCACTGGGTTAGAGACTGGAACAGCAACACGGCTTCCAGTATCCGTTAGAGTAAAAACAAAAATCCACTGTGGAAAGATGGGGATAATTTTCTAAAACGATTTGACATTTTGGTAACATTTCCTATTGCTTCATTTCCTTGGGAAATGAATGAGTGGGTTAAAGGAGAAGATAAAGAAGAAAACATAGTGGGAGGCTTTCTCACTGGCAATAATTATTTTCTTAAGAAATTGAATGGGATGAGAACAGAAAAACATAAAAGGGCTACTCTGATTTATTCCAAAGGTTCATCTTGTTCAGAATCCTCTTTCTGATAATGGTCAATAACAGGAGAGCAAAAGCTCTTCAGGATGTTATATTCTCCAAGCTATCCACAGCTTAGGACTTCTCGAGGAAAGCTTTTATGTGGATAATTGTACTTTACAGTCACTGCTGGACCCAACCTTCATGCATTTATCTAATATCACTTAAAAAGCATTTGTATTTTTGGCCTCCACAACATCCTGTGGCAATGAGTTCCATAATCTAATTACGCATCATGAGAACAAGATTTGTTTATTTATCCTTAAGGGAAATGGGGACAAAATGAAAAGGCGCCCAGTTTACCCAGTGGTGGGTAACGCTGCTGTGGGAGACACTTGCAGAGCTGCGTGAGGAAGACTCGGATGCTGACCACAGCTTTGCAGTCAGGAGGGAGAGGGGGCAGGCATAGCCAGTCCAAAGATTGATCTGAACTTTTGCAGTAGAGGAAAGCAGGGAATTCCATACTTGTGTCATAAAGCATCTCCTTTTGTCAAGGCTCTCTGTTCACTCCTGGACGTGTGTGCCACAAACCAATGCCACATGGCCATCTTCACGTACCCACTGAGAAATGTGAGTGATGGAAAACATGATTTTATCTCATGCAGACCACTAAAGAGCCCCAGCCTGCTATGGAAACCCATGGACAGGAAACTGTATGGATCCTAAAGACAGAGCAGAGCACAGCCTGCGGTGTGGTGAGCAGCGTGTTTCCATTCGCTGCGGTTTGTCCTTTCTGAAGTGGTCATGTAATGAGCTGCAAACATCCACATGTTTAGATAGTAAACACACGTGTAAAGCTGCTAGGAGTGAATTTCTGCTTTGAAGAGTGTGATGGCTAAATGGGCAGCTACAGTCTGACACCCTCATACCTCTCCCCTGCATAAACTGACTTTTCATCACGTTTCTTACCACATGTCCTAAAGCAAATGTGTCATACTCACTTTTTCAATGCACTGATTAAAGCTTCATGCTGTAGCAGTTGAAAATTGTCATTGCTTAACTCTTAAGTGCTCTCAGACAGCCAAATTAAGGAATGAAGGCCCTGACAGCACTCTGAAATACAACTCTAGAAGCATTGATTTTCAATAAAAATAACTAGCATTCACCAAACCACATACCCCTCTGTCAGTCTGTAAAGGGTTTTTTGCAAGCTTGAGAAGGACTACAGTATTTGGTAGCAGATAGAAAATGCTGATTTGACAGCTTTTGGCTGCATGCAAAGTTTCTGGAAAGTAAGAGCTAAAATATGAGCACTGCAAGTAGTTGATGGAGAGGAGGAGATAGAAAAATTGCTCTGGGTTTCTAATGAAATGTTCCAAATACGTCAATAAATCAGCAAGGAGAGTTAAAAACCATTCTCTGCAGATGCAAGGGGGTATTTGCTACTTAGCCTAGAACAAGTGCTAACACCTAATCAAACAGAATGACACCTCCAAGGAAGTGAAGAAATATTCTCATTTCAGCTGGGAGGAATAGCGAGGGCAATTCTTGTAGTTTGAAAAGTGAGAAATTAATTAGAAGGTGAGGGATGAAAACGTGGGCTTTAAAGAAGACTTTAAGAGGATAAATGCTGCAAATCTAATGTGCATCAGCCACATGGTACATATTCAAAGGATATGCTGCTGAAAAATTCAACTAATGGAAAGCTCGCAGGGTTTTCCAACACAAAGCTGGCTCCCAGCTAGTGTTGCTCTAGCTTCTGAATAAAGACTTACGCTATGGTTACTACCTTCTTGGGAGCTGAGAGCAGGTTAGCTAGGCAGAGGAAGAAAGTCCTGACAAATACAGCCTTAGAACATACGGGTCACTGTTCCTTCTTTATCAACTCAACACATTTTTACAGCTCTATTTAATCTACTTTGAATACAAAGCCTGGTTTTAGTTGATACTTTAAACTAACTTAAAGAATTATTTTAAAGTCACTGGAGACCAGAAATCTCTTGAAGTGGTGTGGAAAACTCATAAATGGGGGAAGCGGAGCACCTTTTAACTTCCCTCTCTCTGCAGTATTGCCTTGGTTCTATCCAAAGAATAGAGAAAATCTCAGCTTCATGAGCCAGTGGCAAATTATTAGCATGCAGCAAGATATTTGCATGTCTGCTGAACTTAAAGGTCAAAAGGAACTTGTGACAGATGTGACAGGTCATCTGCAAAGAACACAGACTCAGATATTACTCGGGCCACCTGTCCTAGTCAGAGCACACTGCTGTCAGTAAAGGCAGGTTCAAAGGCTCACTGATCTGCATTACTGCTCACAGATCCCTCTCTACCGCTAGCATGAGGCTTCTGTTGCCTGACACCCACCCCATACAACTGAAGTGCCTGCAGCTAGACAGTACATACAGTATGCTTCCCTTTCCCACTGTGGATAGCCCATCAAATAACTGGCTGGGCTGATTACAGCTTATTTGGGCTTGCTTTGCTAAACCCTTTGTCATTTTAAATGCATGTGGTTTTAACTAGCTGCGAATTTAAGCTCTTAGAAAATGTGATCATGGGGCACTGACTTGGACATGGAGTTGTCAATAGCAGTCTCTGCGTGACTGTGTTTGGAGTGCTGATCCTTGAAAGGAGACTGAAAAAATGCCGTGTAATTCTCTGAGATAAACAGGTCTGATGGAAGTGCTCATTTTACAGTGCCAAGCTGGACAGACCCAGAACAAATAACAAACGCCTGGGGTCTAGATCTTACTGTGCCACTGTCCCCACTTGGCATCCCCATGCCTTAGTTTCCTTTAGGAAAAATAGGGATTAATTCACGTTTACATTTGAATAAAATAAATCCCGAGCTCTCAGTGTTCCCAAGAGTGGGGGTTTTGTTCCCCTCTCTTATTTGGAGCTGGCAAGGCTTTTCTAACAATCATGAACAATAGGGTAAATATCTACTAGAAGAAGTCTCTCAAAAAGAAAAACCTTGTTGCAGAGCAAGCTCTCAAAAACTTTAATAGATCAAGAAAACAAAAAATATTTTAAATGATTAACAGGCTTTCGTAAATAGGCTTAAACTGCAGCTGCAGGTAGTCTGCTCAGAGAAAAATGTTCCAAAACCCATCATAAACCTTGTTTTAAAGTAATTCTTGTTGACTACCAAAGACTGGCAAGTAAAATCAACTCTTAAGCCTTTTTTTTTTTAACAGATCTTGTGAGTTTGAAGTCCAGAGGTGGAAGTCTGGAGTGGCCTGAAATACACAGCAAAACTCCATGTATTCAGAAAGAGAGACACTACAGCTTTGCACTGAGCACTGCGCAGTTCAGAGGCTGCATTGATTTGAATGCCTGCTAAACACCTAACGTTAGTAGATCATGGAATCACAGATTGTTAGGGATTGAAGGGACCTTGAAAGATCATCCAGTCCAATCCCCCTGCCACAGCAGAATCCCCCAGATCCGGTTGCACAGGAACAGTTCAGCTGGGTTTTAAACATCTCCAGAGAAGATGACTTCACAACCTTCCTGGGCAGCCCCTTCCAGTGTTCTGTCACCCTCACCAGGAAGAAGTTTCTTCTCATCTTGGTGTGGAACCTCCTCTGTTCCAGCTGACACCCAGTGCCCCTTGTTCCTATCATCAGATGCCACTGAGCAGAGCCTGGCTCCTTCCTCCTGACACTCACCCTTTCTGATTTGCAGCATTCATGGGGTCATCCCTCAGTCTCCTCTTCTCCAAGCTCAAGAGACCCAGCTCCCTCAGCCTTCCCTCATCAGGGAGATGCTCCACTGCATCATCTTTGTGGCTCTGTGCCAGGGACTCTCTCAAGCAGCTCTGTGTCCTTCTGGGCCCAGAGCTGGACTCAGTATTCCAGATGGGGTCTCACCACAGCAGAGTAGAGGGGAAGGAGTACCTCTCAATCTACTAACCACCTCAGGATGCCATTGGCCTTCTTGGCCACAAGGGCCCATTGCTGGCTCCTGGTCATCATCCTGGCCATGAGGACCCCCTAGGTCTCTTTCTCCTGTGCTGCTCTGCAACAGGTCAGATGTGCAGTGATGATCCTATAAACTGTTCCTTTCTCTGACCCATACGCTGTATAAAACTTTGGTCTGGGTGTTTTTCATTCTCATTAGCAGAAAATTACTCCCAGAACGAAACAACAATTTGCATTTAAACAGCCATTTCCACTCACAGTTGGTGCACAGAAGTGATTTTTAATTCTGCTGGGCTCATTCATTTCAAATCAACTCATTCCTGCTGCGACAGGGGGATTGGACTAGATGATCTTTCGAGGTCCCTTCCGCTCCTTAATGATTCTATGATTTAAAGTCTTGTTCAGCTGTGGTTTTGTTTACTTTTTTTACATCTAGCAAACTGAAATAACTCCACTACAGAGGGAAAACGTTAAAGGATTGACCTGTTCTGGGTGCTGACCCATACATCCTAGATACACAGTTGAAGATGTGAAGGTAGCTTGAAGCCATTCATGCATGCAGACAAAGTAGATCTTCTATGGAGAGGTGGCATTGTTGCAGTAAGTGGCTTATAAAGGCATTTTTGGAAGATGCAATGACATAAACTGTGCTGATATAACACTGGACCAGGTTGCCCAGGGAGGTTGTAGCTGTCCCCTCCTGGAAGTGTTCAATACCAGATTGGCTGGGGCCTTGAGCACCCTGATCTAGTGGGGGGTGTCCCCGTTCATGGCAGTGGGGTTAGAACTACAGGATCTTGAAGTTCCCTTCCAACTTGAACCATTCTATCAATTATGAGAGTTCATAAACCACGTTGCAAACCCAACCACCCTCAAATCCATGTGGTCATTTTTGGAAAGGTGAAGCAAATTGAGCTCTTTGACAGATAAAACAGGAAAGAAAGGGGTTTTTTTCAATCTGTTTCAGTAGCATTATTGTCTATTATTTAAATAAAAGTGTATTCAAACCTCTTTATCTTTGTTTAGAGCCAAATAGATCTGTCAGAACATCTCCTGCACTATTACCTTGACCTGTTCTAACTGCAGTCCCAATATTTTCCTTTTCTCACATTCTTTAATGTATTTATCTAGAGCAACACCCCTTTGGAAGCAAACTGAATCATCAGGTCTTTGGTCTCTACAGTAATTCAGTTAAATAAATGCAGGTTGGACTGTCTGGCTCATCCCATGCAGCTAAGACAGGTCCATCCTTTCAGACTGCAGAAATGACAGCACTGTGTTAACAACCCCATAGTGATGAGAGTGAACTAATCGTGTGCCAATCTAAATATGATCTCTGTATAGAAAGTATGGATTATTAGCGCAGCAGCTGGCAGGGGAATCTGGCTGGTGCACTGGGTTGACGAAACGTATTCTTTCATCACTTGTCAGTTCTTTAAAATCAATGAGGTTGAATGAATTAATTGAATAAATAAATAAAATCTGGATCCATTGCATTGCTTTAAAAGGATAATTTTCAGAGGATTAAACAAAAGGGAGTCCTAACTCCCAGATGGCACTGAGATCTCTCAATTTGCCATGAGATGTGAACTAACCTGACAGCTAAAACTAAATGCTGTTTCAATAACATTGGTATTAAATGTATGAAATTAACATGGAAATGAGGAAGTGGTTAACTTAGGGAGATAAATCAAGAAAATTCTAATCCCTGCAGGAGCCCACAATGAGTTTTGTTCCTTGCCTACCCATCATCCCGGAGTCTTGAAAGACCAAGAGATAAATTCAGAGTGTTCCTAAACTTAAAGTCATTCCCTTAAAGAAGAATTAACTGCACTTTTGTAGCACATTAGATGTTGTAATGAGTTAACCCTAGGAGAATGACACATGAAATATCTTCCCTTTCAATTCAGTATCAGTTTTGTGACAATTTATGCACTAATGTTTAAAAAAAGTCTGAAAAATTACTTCATTCATTTGCAAGCCTATTGTATTTAGTCTATTGAGCTAAAACGATAAGTCCAACGAGACCTACAACTTCAAAAAGCAGTTAATTTGGGCATTTAAATATACACATATTAACCCCTGACACTGAGACCGAGCATGATTAACTATGGCTAATCAAGACATTTCCAAACAGCCTTTAAATGAGAAATACAAGGGATAACAAGGTTTTGTTAATAAAACATAAACTTTCGGAAGCTCATCAAATGCAAAGACCTGCACTTCTGTATCACAATATATATGAGAACTTGTTGTGTCTATGCTCAGTCCCCTTGGAAACTAGATGTGCCCCAGATTTACTCTTTCGCTGCATCAGGAAGACACAGCACTGTCTCATAATTAGTCCGAGAGGACCAGTGCTGGCAGGCAGTGATGCGGCTCAGTAGCTCAAGCAGCAGAGCTTAGTCTGAGTCTTTTAGGATTTGCTCAAATTTCCAAGCTGACGCAGACAGAGCCTTTTCTGAAGAACAACTGGTGAATGGAAAACTTTGACAAACAGAAATAGTCACTAAAAAACACCTGACTGAAGAAAACAGATGAAACGCACTGATTCCTGTTGAAGTGCTCTTTGTGGACTGCTGGGGATCCTGGCAGGGGGAACAGGAGCCAGTGACCTTCAGGAGGTCCTCAACCTGCTGAGGAAGTGCAGCTGCAGCAGCATGCATTAGCATGCTCTGTGCAATCCTCTCCAGCAACACTCAAAGAGATGTCCACATTATGAGATCCTCAGGCGACCACAAATGCTTCATTTATGCTACCGTGCTTGGGAAATGACAAGAAGGAAAATCCTTCTGGCCCTCTGCTCTGCATGCAGATGCAACCATCACTAGGGTCAAATGCTTACAACAATCCTACTGTCATTGGAATGTAAAGCCACTATATCACACTCACCCTACCCTGCTTCCCCACCTGGAACAATTGCACCTGGTCCCCCCAGTGGATGCATATAGCAAAATATTACCTGTTTCAAAGAAAGCAAAGTATATCCAGTCGAGCGGTAGGAGACCTTAAGAGCATCCTTTAGCGCACAATCATTGCACATGCACTTATCAAAGTGTGGAGAAGTCTGAGGGTGAGGGTGAGATGCATGGAGAAAAGCAATAAATCCTGCTTTCTGCACCAACCCTGAGAATGAAGCATCAAGGCAAACCCCAAAGTGTAAATAAGAATCCAGGTATTAGAAAAATCTGCTCTTCCTTTCTGTGCAAGGGTACAAATACCACCCTGGCAGAGCTATGTCGGGGTCACGATGCTGAGATTTCCCACTCCAATACATCAGCCTAACATCCAAGCCAGTTCCCAAGGCCAGGCAGTGAGCAGATGACTGGCTTCAAGCAGTATCACCCTTCATTCTTTACTCAGCCAAGGTGCCCTGTGGGTTCTACTGGCAGTTTTGCCTACAGACACACATAAGGTCAGCCCTGAAAGCAATAAACACCCAGCACTCTGAATCACTTCAGTGTTCACCTTCATGCATCCCGAGCAACCTTACACAGAGTAGCCAAACTGTGCCTGGTTTTAGCTGCAATGCCAAAAGCCATCTTACAGTGATCTTGTTTCCATAGTGAGAGGCCAGTGAAGCAAAACGAGACTGGCAGGAAGAAATATGCAAATTGTTTACTTTTTCAGCCCACTGATGCCATTTTTTGTATTTTCTCATCTGGCCATTAAAAATCTCCTGTCTCCTCTGTGCAGTCACTGGGCTGTGTGGAAAGGTAAACACTGAAGTCTATTCTTCTGGTAGCTGACAGCTTCTCTCCCTGGGGAATGAGAAATGTTGTCTTCCCCCCCTCCTTGTCAAAAAACAATAGAGGTTGGATTAGTCACAGGGAATATGGGGATCTGCCAGGAAAAGAAAGTAAGTGGTACCCCTGTATAAACCTAATAAAAATGGCCATTAGGCTTTTGGAAATGACCCTTAACTACCAGCCAAAGCACAACGAAACTGGCAAAACACGAAAAGCAAAGACTCCTTTGGCTCTACAGCTTTCAAATGACCCACAAACCTCGTTAACAGGGATCAGCAGTGGCAAATAGAGACTCTGCCAAAGTTCTTTGGCAACAGGCCCCCAAAATCTGAAAGAGAACAGGTTTACATTGAAGCAACAAGCTTGTGGGTAAGGTTAGCTGCTGTAAACATCTCTCATACTACAAACAGAAAAATCTCTTCTGACTTGTTTTCCTAATGAGTTATCCTGCTGAATTTATTCCATCCACAGGCCATGGGAGCAGATGCTGCAGTGTTTAATTCAGATAAAACTAATGAAGGAGGGTGCTGCCTGAGAAAGGAGGACAGTACAGGACTTTCTAGAGCAACTCTTGTTTGTTACTTGTAAGGGAATTAGTTTCTTAGGTGTAGCATTTATCATTTCATTGTGCACATACCACGTGCATGATAAAACAATGCTCATGAACTATGATTAAAAGTAGACTTTACCCTGAATTAAACCAAACAAAAATATGCAGGAACTCAGTTCTCCACTGCACTGTTTATAGAAACAGAGAGTCACTTAGATTGGAATAGAACTTAAGGTCATCAAGTCCAACCATGAACCCAACACTGCCAAGCCCACCGCTAAGCCATGTCCCTAAAAGCCACATCTGCACATCTTTTAAATACTTCCAGGAATGGTGACTGAATCACTTCCCTAGGCAGCCTGTCACAGCGCTTGATAAACCATTCAGACTGACAACCTTCTCACTATAAAATTCCTTTCAAGTAGTTACAGCGATAAGGCAACGTCAGGATTTCACCTTAGATTCCCTTCTAGGAAGCTGTTCCTTTCAGATCAGAAAATCTCTTAGCTTTCAAAAAATTCCAAGCTTTACTATCAAGGGTGAGATGGTTTTGCTCACAACCATCTATTTACACATTTTCAAGTAGTATCACGTACTGTAGTCCTCATGTGCCATCTCATATTTTCAATAAGAGAGACACAAGCCTGGCAGAATAGAGCAATACACATGTCTGCAGCAACAGGGTGAAGGAGGAGTGAATAGAGGTTGTAATATGGACTTGCAGGGTATTTTGATGAGTCTGCAGAACTGAGGACTCCATCATGTCACTGAAGCCGAACAGAATACCACTGAGAGCCTGGCTTTCGAGACCAAATCATCGGATTATAACAAAGCATCAGATTTTCCATGGAACAACATGGTTGTTCAGTCCTTTATTTATCGAGTGTCCTTCTCTGTTTGCAGACTATGACTGCAGAATCTTAATGACCCCCATGCAGAGCTCTTTCAGAGCCAACTTTGCAAGGACATATGTCACACTGAGAAATCCCTTGTGTGCTGCTGTTTTATTGCTTTGTGCACAAGTTGAAGTCTATCTTGATTTCAGTCCATGCATTTCCTTGTTCCTACTGTGCCAGGCTGATAAATTTGCTGCTGCTGAAGAAGTTCAGCTCCACAATTCTCACCCGCATTCCCCTTTTTCCTTTCATAGAATCGTTAGAGATCAGAAGGGACCTTGAAAGATCATCCAGCCACAGCAGGATCACCTAGACCAAGTCACACAGAAACACATCCAGGCTGGTCTTGAATATCTCCAGAGAAGGAGACAACACAACCCCCTGGGCAGCCTGTTCCAGTGCTCCATTCATCTCCCTTCCTTCTGGAACCTCCTCTGTTCCAGCCGGCACCCACTGCCCCTTGCCCTATCCCCAGATGACCTTGAGAAGGGCCTGGCTCTATCCTCCTCACTCCCACCCCTCAACTATTTCTAGACATAAATAAGGTCCCCCCTCAGCTTCCTCTTCTCCAGGCTCAAGAGACCCAGCTCCCTCAGCCTTTCCTCATAAGGGAGGTGCTCTACTTCATCATCTCTGTTGCTCTATGCTGGACATTCCAAGGAAGGTAAAAGTGCCTTAGAGATCTGCCAACCTGCACAACAACATTGGAGTTTGAACAATGTTGTCCTTGTTTAAGGCCAAATTCCCAAAACACAAAGTATATAGTTATAAAAATCAATCATAAATAACCCAGAAGCAAAAGGAAATGTGTTTCTGGGTGAAAACTGAAACTGTTAGCTGCTGGTTACTCCAGAGATAACAAAGCCAAGTTGCCAAGTACCTTCCTATCTTCATTATTAGTGTTTTCTTATGTGTTCTGCTCATGCACAGCTAAACATGGGGCAGTATAGGACTTAAAAGCAATTGTTGTGTGCAAAGTGCCTTTAGTGCCTCCACACAAAGCTGTGCTATCCACGACAGCTCTAAAAAACAGCAGAGACTGTGGACATGAGACTAAGACAGACGTAGAAGACGACTACATGGGTCAAAGTACGTCCTTCGCTTTGGGTGTCTGATCTGGCATGCTGGTCTGTTCAGAGATTTGCTGTGTCCCTCACGTCCAGCTTCTCAGGTGGTCTTCCCAGGGTGCAATAAATCCAAGTGACATTTCAATGGTGTGAAGACCAGAAAACATTAGGAGTCATGCTTTCATTCCTGAGGAAGGTTGTGGCAACTTTAAGAGGTGACCAAAGCGACCAGGATAAAGCCATCTGCTGATAAGCATTACACGCATAATTAAAAAAAGAAAAAGGGAGGCATACACTTGGTTTCACTCCAGATTCAGCCCTAACTTTGTACAAATATTCTAGTATTATTCTTGCTTGCTTGTTCTCCTGAACTTCCTGCTCAGGCTGGAAATGGAAGGGCCAGACAGTTCTCCTCTTCTCAAGGGATTTTCAGAGCAATGCAGAAGAAAAGAACGTGAATGCTTCCAAAGTTGGTGCTGACATTCGACTATAAATCATGGTTCATCAATGATTCTTGTGAGCTGCACTGGCCAAAAACCATAAGAATTATCATCAAAGGCAAAATCTTTGTAATCAACACAGGGAAAATTTGGATCAGGATGCCTGCTTAAGGTCTGTATGAGAAATTCCACAGAGTGCCAATGTTTTCTTTGAACAGAAAGAGTTCTTAACAGGAACGGTTTATTTCTTCACTAATAAATGGAGTCAGACTGCAGATGAGCACAGGAGAAATGTGGAAAACAAATTTACTGAAGTATAACTTGATCCGGTTTTACTTTGATCCTCTTCTGTCTCCTGCAAGGCTGAACTGCTATGTTATCGGTACTCAGTAAACTTTTGGCAGTATTTAAGGAATATTCAGCTGATCTTTCAGCTCCTAGCCTTTTCTAAGGAAATGGTGAGAAGAATCAAAGAAAAGCAAGCTACCTTCATATCAGAACACCAAAGGACTTATCCGCTGGAAAAGAACTGGAAAACACTGTGGTTTGCAAATCCCAGAGGTTTAAAAGCCCGTTAGGTAAGTGAAAGATAAAGGATTCGCAGATACTTACTGAATTGTAAGGTTGCTCAGCTCAGCTCATTACCAGTTAATTATTAAATATACATTGCAGTCATTCTTTAGCTGAGATATTTGGGAAACAGATGGCTCCTATCAACAGAGTTAAAAATAAATAAAGACTGTCTTCAGAAACATCTGGTGCTGGCAACTGTCAGAATCAGTGCCAAGCTCCAACATTCAAATACAGCCATGTAGTTTGAGTGCTGCTGTCCCTGGATTTATGACTGAAAAGGACCCAAGTAAAGATTTAACTACGCAATTTGATCTGGAATCCAATGCCAAACCCTTTCTTCAATGTATTTTCCCATGTTGAGACCAAAGCATATCTTTCTCCCTCAGTCTTTATTTACGACAGCTCAAAACAAGGGCACAAATAAATCTGTCACTTCATTTTTGTGGTGTGCATCTTAGGCATTTTATTCTGCTACCTCTTAGCAATCGTGCTTCATAAAAAGCTGTTTGTCAGGTGACAAAGTTACATGCATGAGCATAAACTCACCAAACCTTTCTACCATCTCTCTCATCTCCTTTCCACCAAGCTTTCTGACAAGAAGGAAAGAATATTATTTAGCCTGTTGATATCTGGATTGGCCTCCAGTTCATTTTCTGTTAAGGAAGCAAGAACTCCCTTCAAAAATGCAATTTAAGTGTTTCAGTGTCATTCTTGTATTTATATTTCCAAAAGGACATTCCAGTTTCACCCTAAACCATGACAGCCCGACCACCTATGCGTAAAGTCTTCCCTTTCCAAAGAGATTCTCCAGTTTAACCACTCTGAATTTCCAGCTGAATCAGAGTGTCCACTTTGCAAGTTTATTTTGAAAGAAAACAGAACGGAGGGAGGGGTTGGATCCTGATCTTTGCCCATCTGGAAACGTTTTTGCACTAAGGGATCAGCTAGACAAATGATTTCCAGCATGATGCTGCACATAAATGGGACAAGACTTCCAGAAAACTGTAGCACTAATGACGAACTCCAGGGCAGATTTTCCCATTCCTTTTAGCACTTCTCCTGAAAGTTTCTTGATCCACATCAAGAATCTGCAACAGTTTAGTCCTGGAGATGCCACAGAAGGAGATTTCTAGGGACAGAAACCCTATAAATTGAATTAAAATGTTTGTGGCACTGTGATTTGTGGAATATTAGAGTACTGGTCGGTCAAATCTGGCATTTGAATGTTGCATATATGTTTGACAATTCGCTGCAGGGAAGGAAACTATTTCAGTAATTCCTCTTGTATTATCTGATCAACTCTATTGTTTACAGATTTACAAGTACAATGAAGTCTTATCTGCACAAAATAAATAAGAATTTAGAAAAAGTTAAATTTCTAGTAGTTTGGTTTAGTTTATGGTGGTTTTTTTTTCCTTGTTATCTACATTTCCATCCATTTTATTCCATGAAAATAGAGCTGACTTGACCACTACTTTTGTTGTTGCTTAATTAAGAAATTAATTTCTTTTTGAAAAGATATATTTACCCTGTCATGGTAATTCCAAAAACTTACATATTCTAGGGAAAGCTAAAGACAAAGAAAAGAGAGTTTTACCCTTAGACTAGAAAATGCAATGCTAGAGAGCACAATCCTCTACATGGAAATTCTTATATATTAATTATGAAGCAATGCTATAGTTGTGGAGTCTCCTTCTCTGGAGACGTTCCAGACCCGCCTGGCTGTGTTCCTGTGCGACTTGGTCTAGGTGATCCTGCTGTGGCAGGGGGATTGGACTGGATGATCTTTCAAGGTCCCTTCCGATCCCTAATGATTCTATGAGTCTATAAATGGGCTGCCCTTTTAATCAGTACTAGAATTTTCTAGCATACTGTGAGGTGACCTCACTATTCATTCACCTTGAACTTTCTCACAATTAAATTTAAACCACTTAGTTATTCACAGCATTTCTTAAAAAATTAAATACAAAGACCAAACACAAACTAAAACCCTCACACCATCTCTTAGCTTATTTGAAGCTTATTCAACCTTCATCCCAATGAATTAGCTGCTGTGATAATTCTGAATATGCATTAAACTTTACAGATTTTAAAGCTAAGCAGTACTCTTGTAACTGGTCAAAACAAGAGTTTAAGACAGGATAAGCTTTTCCTATATAAAATCCCACTGGACAACTTCTTGCTGTTTCTCACTTCCTCTGTTAAATTAGTGCATCTGAACAGGCTCTACTGTCTTGTCATCCCCTTATCCAGGGTTAAACACACTACCCAAAATACCCATCAGTTAGTCTGTCCTACCGAACTGTCCAGCAGTGGTGAGAACTTATGAGGTGTGGTTTGCAGGTCCTTGGTTACCTGGACCCAGGTGACTGCATGATCACTGCTAGGAACTGGATGAAAGACCTACTGGTCTCTCCTCTGCCACTCACTCTACACCCGTAGGCTACACTGGCTACTGAAAAAAGCCTTTTTAGACTTTCATGTTCACTTTTGGCCTTTGTTTTGTCTGCAAAAATCAAGAGCAGCTCTGATTAGAGGGCATCATGAGAGGGTTTTTCAAAATGTTCCCTGACTGAGAGAGAAAAGGTGCAGGGAGCACCCCAGAAAGCTAGTGCAGTGGGGAGTGCTGCCCAAAAAGTCCTCTCCTTTCTTTCCCAGATCACACGAGGTGGTGCTATACAACACCCCTTACAGTGCACCCATCAGAGCTTTCATTTCTCCAGTCAGCGGATGCACAAGGTCTTGTACAGCTCTGCAGGGGTGGAACTGGGGAAGAGATTCAAAATTCCCTCAGCAGATTGTACCTCCGACTGGAGCGTTAGTGGTCTGGTGGTTAACTGCAGTCTAGAAATTTGTGATGCTGGGATTCCTTTCTCTGCTTTACCACAGATTTCCTGTGTCCTTGAGAAAATCTCTTGATCCGTTATTCCCTCAATACTGCAGAGGAAACAGCACTGGTCTTCCTGAGCAATGGTGTCATGAGAGTTCCACTCCCTCAGAGAAGGACGTACATCACCATGGCATATAGAGAGGCAGGAAAACTAAAGTGCAGCTCATAGAAAAAGTTGGGACACTCATTGTAACATGATGTAGAAGAAAGAGAGGACCATTTTGTCCACTCACAGAGGACATGACATTTTTCTAGAGTTCATTTGTACGTGGCTTTTCATGTAAGATTATGAAAACTAGCCACAAGCACATTGAAAGATCATGGTCTGAAGGGGAAAAGTCTTCCTCCCTGTTTAGTATTCAACTATCAAAAGGCCCTGAACTACTTGGAACTCACAGGACTAGATAATTTAGAAAAGCCTATCTTCCTTCTCCAGCATAATTAGCTCTCTTAAAAATGAGACAAAAGGCTTTCAATACATTCCCTTCACAGAAGGATAGTATTTCCTTCACATACCTCCCCTTTTAGATCAGAAGGACTGATGCAGACTGGAGAGGGGAAGAAAGGCTGTGCCCCCTTCTCCTGCTCCCCTAACTTCCTATTGCTATCTTTTTCAAGCTTCTTGCTTTACCAAGGTGCTCAGGAGGCTGGAGCATCTGCCTTAGGAGGAGATGCTGAAAGAGCTTGGGGCTGTTTAGCCTGGAGAAGAGGAGACTGAGGGAGGACCTCATTAATGCTGATAAATATCTAAAGGGCAAGTGTCAGAGGGGTGGGACCGGACTCATCTTGGTGGTTCCCAGTGATAGGACAACGGGCACAAACTGGAACAGTGGAGGTTTCTTCAAAACCTAATGAAAACCTTTTTTAAGATGAGGGTAACAGGGCACTAGAACAGGCTGCTCAGAGAGGTTGTGAAGTCTTCCCTGGAGACATCCAAAACCCACCTGGACTGTTTCTGTGAGACCTTCTCTAGGCAATCCTGCGATAGCAGGGGTGTTGGATTTGATTTGTAGTTCTCTAGTCTCCTCTGTCAGGTGAATAAAGCTGTTGTGTTAGTGATTGTGCAGTAGTCCTAGTGCTGTGTTGTCTTCAAGCAAATGCACTGCAGCATTGCACAGCTGAATCGAATGGATTTCTTTAATTGAAGCATTCAATTAAAAGGCTCTTTCTTAATGCAGCACTTCCTTTAGCTAATGCAATACACATTATAGCCAGTGTCTGGAAGTATTGAGACATAATTTCAACACAGTGCAGAAAGCCTCATGAAATACTTCTCCTAGCCTAGGTTTATGTTTCGTGAATGGGTTTTGCACATTGAAGCAAACCTCAAACCTATTCTTTCATGCATATTGAAGAACATTGCCTACTATAGCGATCTTGGTTGGAATTCAAGACAAGAATGCTTTGCTTGCCAATGACTTGGCCAAACACATCGCAAATATAAGCAGGAGGAATTTTTATGATAACCTGTATGCTAAGTAATTGATTCCTCATTCATACGCAGATGGCTTTATAGTACTTTTAATTGCCGTGTAAAGCAGGGGATCTTTCAAGCCCAAAAGCAACTAAACAGGATAAAAAGCCTCCAGCAAGTCTCTAAGAATATAACAGCTTTTACTTTTTATCATTTATAAACAGCTGAATGTGCTCAAAATTTTGCAGGAGTGGTGGAAGGAAAAAGAAAGAGACAGGGAGGATGGAACAGGCTGTGCAGAGAAATTTAGTATTCTTCTTCTTGACTATTTAGTATAGAATCATTAGGGATCAGAAGGGACCTCAAAAGATCACCTAGTCCAATTCCCCTGCCACAGCAAGGTCACCTAGACCAAGTCACACAGGAACACAGCCAGCAGGATCTGGAACAACTCCAGAGAAGGAGACTCCACAACTCCCCTGGGCAGCCTGTTCCAGTGCCCCGCTACCCTCACTGTAAAAAGTTCCTGCTGATATTGATATGGACCCTCCTCTGTTCCAGCTGGCACCCAGTGCCCCTTGTCCTAACACCAGATGACATTGAGAAGAGCCTGGCTCCATCCTCCTGACACCCACCCCTCACCTATTTATAGATATGACTGAGGTTCCCCCCTCAGCCTCCTCTTCTCCAAGCTCAAGAGGCCCAGCTCCCTCATCCTTTCCTCAGAAGGGAGGTGCTCTACTTCCTTCATCATCTTTGTTGCTCTATGCTGGACATTACTTGACTGTTTTTGACTGTATTTCTCAGCAATGAGTAGGAAAAAAATATCATTGCTCTAAGCAATGAGATTGAAAATGAAGTTTTTGGCAGTGGTAAAGAAGATTGTGTGAGAAAATTTTGGGGAAAAATGAATTCGACACAGGTGACAAACACTGGAGCATCCTGGTAGATATTCCAGAAGCATGAACCATGGTGTTTGTGTAAGACTGCCTCCAACACCAAGTTTCCTTAAGGTTTAGAGATCATGGAACAATCTTGACTGGAAAGGACCTCCCAGATCTCTGAGTCCAACCATCTCCACCCCAAGAAAAAACCTCAATACCTGAGAGACTGACAAACACAACCTGACCTCCTTGATGCTGCCACTCAAGTAGGGCAGGAAGCACCATGGCTACAGGGTTCTTCAACACCTCCAGGCATGGGGACTCCACCCCCTCCCTGGGAAGGCCCTGCCAGTGCCCAACCACTTTTTCTGGAAGAATTTCTTCTTAAGGTTCAATCTAACCCTCCCCTGCCTCAACTACATACAGACCAATGCCCTTGCTTCTGTCAGCAGTCACCAAGCTGAAGAGGCCAACACCCACCCCTCCACAACCTCCCTTCAAGGAGCTGGAGAGGGCAATGAGGTCCCCCCCTCGCTAAACCTGCTCAGCTCCCTCAGCCTCTCTTCCTATAATGAACAAACCTATGGTTAGACCTAGTGCAAACTAATGAGTTATCCCAGATGCATAATGTATAAGACATGTGTGTGTCTAGGTGACGTAGTAAGCCACTGACCATCTTTTGCCTTATGGTGTCTTCATTCTTCTCCCCTTTCCTGTTATCAGGCTCAGGGAGCTGGAAACTCAAGAAGAGTTAGTCCTTACTATTAAGAAAATCAGGCATCAAGTGTCTCATCCTACCCTCATTTTCTGTCACTGTGCTTCCAGCAGCAACCAATAAAGGATGGAAATCCTACTTGCGCCCCTTCTTATTGTTAATGTGTGCATAGAAACATACCCTTCCAAACACGATTGCGAAGTTATTGATTTGTTTTTTGAAAGACTCTGTTTTTAAATCAAACAAACAGAGTGAAAGACTCAGTACTCTTGAGTGTAGCAGGTATGTCACCTAACCGCAACAGATTTTATCTATCTTGAACTAAAATCAGTTCAAATTCTTCCTTTCCAATGATACTGGTAAAGCTAGGAGTGCCAGATGTATTGGATCCTTTCATATTTTAATCCTTGAAAAGTTATTGGCAGGAATGAATTCATATATCACAACACTCACACAGCCAGAGAGTTGACAAAGCCTGACGACTGCTCATCCTCAGGCTCAGCCTGAGGCCCTTTGAAAGAAATTCTATACATGATATAAACTGGAAAATAAAATATTTCAAAAATGTAAATATCCTGCAAGACTTAAAGGGCTACGGTTTCATGACAGCTACAGTCAGTACACAAAGCTTTTTTTAAAGCTCTGCTTGGGACATGGTAAAGTGCTAAATGTGCAAGCAATTATGAACTTGGCACAGTAGCGGTATTTATTTTAAGCTCTACTTGTGCTGCTTTGGTGGAGGATGTTTACTTAACCAGACTCTATTAAACATGCTGAAGACTTTGTACTCAAAAACATTTTTAATTGATGAAACACAGAAGCAATCAATCATCACAAATGGTAAAGAAAGGCAGACAGGCTCGGGCAAACAGAATAAGATCCGTAGGTGTCTTTTTATCTTTAAAGGGGGGGAAAAGAAAAAGCCTATTTGTGCTGCTGAATTAAGTGTTTGTGAAAAGAGAAGACTTGATAGTGGTGGAGACTGAAGTCTTCTATTTATTTACAAGTCGGGCATGGTGGTGGGAACTCTTGCATGGTCTCTTGCCTTTCCTATTCAACCTCTGACCTAATGGACCTGATGAGCTTATCCTCTCTCGTGACAGGAAAAATCCATGCTGAGTATACAACCTGTGGGTCTAACTTGCCCAAACAATGCTGAATGGTGATGCTTTTCATGCACCATTTGTAAACATATGAAAGCCATTGCACTGCCTCACATTCCTGCTCCAGGAAGCAAATTCAATATAAGCCTGAGAACCCGGAGATGGGAAGTGTTTCTCCAGCTACCTTACCCTCAACCTGCATCTATTCTGAGCTTCCAGATGGTAATTTATGAAACAAGCTGACACAAATGTTTTAAAGCAATAAATTAACAGAATGGGATGCTAAAGCTGTGTCTAAAAAAAAAAATCACCCTTCTTTGAGACGGGGATTATTGACAGTTCCCTCAATAAAAAGCATGAACCTGGCTTACACTAAACCTTTCAGCTTCTGTGGGAACGTTGCCTGAAAGACAAAGACAGGACAGCTTGGAGTTGATCTTAAAAAGGTGTTTTCTGACTTGAACAATCCTGTGATTTTAGGATTCTGCTTTTAAAATCAGCCAGTTCAGAAACAGGAGAGATATTCACTAGCTTCTAAGAAAGATTTGACTAGGATGTTAGTCTTTGTGATCAGAATATTTGCCTCTAATAGGAAAGAAACAGCTTGGACAGTAATCCAAAATGAACCCTCATCTCATCTCTCAAAGTGACTTTCACCCACGTAAAGTTACTGCAATCCAAAGTGCTAAGGAAGGGTAACATCCTGCATCTGTAGCCAGAGACTAGAGACAAATTTCAATCCCTGAGGGAAAAAAAGGGTAATTAAGCAAACCTGGTGAGTGTCTGCGTTACTGGAACCCTAACAACCTTGTCACTTTTTTCTGGAATTCTTTTTCCTTTTAGTTTATGTCCATAAATTTCACAAACCACATTCCAATTTTTAAAAGCCCATTGTGAAAACACACAAGCTCTGCACGCCAAAAGGCTCTGTTTATTTCTGAATGAACATCTCATTTATTTGAACTGAAATCATTTGCCAAACTCCAGCTGATTTCAGGGGAAGCAGAATTATGATAGTTGTGGAATTCCAACATAAACACACACTATGTACACATCTGCATACACCCTCATGCAAAAAGAAAACCCCAGGGTCATCAAAACTCAAGGAAATATCTTGTTCTCCAGGGTAAATCCAGAATAAAAATTGAAATCAAACTTTGAGAGCCATTGAAAGATACTTCAGTTGATCTGATAGCAGCGTTTCCAAAAGTAAAACAGCCAGAAACAAGCACATGTCCTTCCAGCTAACAAACCTAATGCTGCTCCAGGGAAGTTTTCCTTTCTAACAATTCAAACTTGTCCTAAGAATGTTTTATCATGGAATCCTTAGGGATCAGAAGGGACCTAGAAGGATCATCTAGTCCAATCCCCCTGCCACAGCAGGATCTCCTAGACCAAGTCACTCAGGAATACATCCAGGAGGGTCTGGAACATCTCCAGAGAAGGAGACTCCACAACCCCCCTGGGCAGCCTGTTCCAGTGCTCCAGTACCCTCACTGTTAAAAGATATCAAACACAAAGTTGCAGTGGGAACTGACTTTCCAGGCAGAATCACTTCCAGGCTCTCCTGTGGCCCAACACACAGACATTTGCAGGCTCCCAGTTCTGCAAAGATCCACTGAATGGATTCACAAGGACCTGTGACCCAGAAAGCCCTATTGCTGCCAACAGCAAAGGTCTAGACTCCCAGGTCTTCCAAGGTTAGCAAGTTCTTGGCTGCATTTCTGCCTGGACAGACATGAAGCCAGGAGTTCTGAAGCTCATGGGAGCCATAGCAACCAAGTGCCAAGGTTTCTGGGTCAGCTTTGACTCCTAGTCATCCCACACTCTGGGATCTCAGGGAATCCAAGACCTGAGGCACAAAGCCAGTTCATCAGACTGGCTGTTCCCGAGCCAGGTCTGCGTTTCCTTTCACAGACGATTATGTATAACAATTCCTGATCAAACTGATACCTAATTTTAAAACCTTAGAAAACTCTTCAAACTACCTGAATAATAGAGTGAGAACTGGAAAGCTACAGATAAGGACTGACCAAAGGAAGAACCATACCACTGAGGAAATGAACATATGCCATGAACAACAGAGGCACTCGAGCAGATCATCTGATGTCAGGTTATTCTAAATAAAAGAGAGAACAGGAATGAAGCAAACAAGGCAACTCTGTGGTGAAGAAAATGTTGAAAATACAAGGTAAACCCTGTGCAGCCTACAACTGAATAGAACTATTGCTTCTATTTTCCAAGAATGTATTGATGGGGAGGCAGATGGTTATTTAACATCTGGAAGATTCTGCCACCAAACGTCATCTTTATTAGCTGAAGTTTTCCATAGGGGAAAAATAGACAGGATTAACTTTTACTGTTGTGGACATCTACACTCAGATTACATAAACGAGTGTAGGAATGTGACACTGTGGTGACTGGAAGCACAGAGAAGTAAACTGACAATTTAAAGACCGATCAGATTATTTTACTCCAAAAAAAGAGGAAGATTATTTTTCCTTTCTAAAATGAGCTCCCTTCCCGTCTTTAAAATCGTGTTCCCTATTCAATTCTGAATACCCCCAACAACTGGGAAGAGTGTGCTCATCTCTTACTGCTAGAAAACACAGGAAAAATGGAGAAATCCAAGATTTATTCACACTAGTAACTCCACCAAATCTGATAGCTTGAGAACAGCACGTAGCGGCAAGAGAAACCTGTGCTGAACTGAAATATGTTACTAAGAGCTATACCTTCCTCTCATGCAACAGAGGTCAGTATAAGTAAGAGGATGCATATAAAGCTGTCAGTACTTACATCAGAACTGTTCTACATATCGCAATTTTCCCTATCAAAAGACTGCAAATGCATGTTTTCTACAAAGACAGTTAAACAGCACCCTCTGCCACTTTACTTCTGATGACTTGAACATTATGAGGAGAGGCTGAGGGAGCTAGGAGTGTTTAGACTGGAGCAGAGGGGGACCTCCTCCCTCTCTGCAACTCCCTGGAGAGAAGTTGTAGTCAGGTGGGGGTCAGACACTTCTCCCAGGCAACTAACAACAGGATGAGAGGGCAGGGCCTGAAGGTGCCAGGGGAGGGGGTTAGGTTGGATGTTAGGAAGCCCTCCCTCATGGAAAGGGTGGTTGGGCATTGGAATGGACTGCCCAGGGCAGTGGGGGAGTCCCCGTCTGTGGAGGTGTTTAAGCTGGATGTGGCACTTAGTGCCCTCGTCTGGCTGATGCAGTGATATTAGGTCACAGGCTGGATGATCTCAGGTCCTTTCCAGCCTCAATGATTCTGTGATTATGCCGACTTTTAACCAAATCAGCCTGTGCTGGAGATTCCTTTTTACTTTTGCAAGAGCATTAGCTAATATATTTCTGAAGTCAGTATGAATAGACTCAGCAACAGTAAATAAGCAAAATTTGATGAAAGATTTGATGAAGGGTTTCTTCCAAAACGTATGTTCCAAACTGCAGATGGTTTGAGTTTCATGCAATATCCTCCTTTTACAACACATGGATTCCTAGATGGGACATCATCATTTTTGCATCTTAGTCTTCAATATAGTATGCTCAGCTAACACAGTGTAGGTGTTTCTGGATCATAACTGGAATGTAAGGAGAGTTTTTTGCAGATAACTGAAAGGTTCTCTTGTGCCAAAGGGATACTAACATCTGCCAACCTCTCTTTGGATCATGTGTTGAGATAAGAGGAAAATGCAGCATTTTCAGCCTCTCTGTGCTATGGTGACTGTCTGTCACTCTCAGAAGCTGATCATAGAATCCTTAGAGATCAGAAAGGACCTTGAAAGATCATCTAGTCCAATCCCCCTGCCGCAGCAGGATCACCTAGAGAAACACATCCAGATGAAAGCTAGTCTGTAGTACTGTGACACTGTAACCTCAAGATTTCATATTCTAGTAGTGATTGCTAACTCCGATTGTGTTCACCACTCCTGGTCTCACTTTTCGCCAGAGTCTCTTCTGTCAGGGAACCTAATTAGCTTTCATTGCCATCACATAAAGCAGTTTTCTAGCTGTCTTCATTTAAGTCCTTTTGGGTGTTGCCCAAAAAGGGAGCCTTGCAGCTGGCTGTGAATCTCTTGGGCACCAAATGCAAGACATAAAAGTAGAACAAAATACTTAAAGAATAAGCATGCAGTGAAGTCAGTGGCAAATTAAATCACAAATATGCTTGCAGTCATATGTTCAAAATTATGTGTTCACAGGCAAAAGCAAACAATACTTGTTCTGCTTGTAGTTACATTTTGTTGAGCTCAGGGATGCTGCACTGAGCTGCAGCCAACATAAGCGGAAGCAGAAATAAAGCCAGTGGATATTCCAGTAAGTGTAACAAGAAAGAGACGATATCTTATGTCACCGAGAGACACCATCCAAAAATCAAATCAGTACTAACACTTCCTAACCCTGATAGCATGAAAAGAGATGTTATAATATAGAGAAACCTACAAGTTCACATAAAACCTTCTTTTCCTCTTACAGGTTCTTGAGGTGCTGATAAATACCTGATCTTTAGCTGGAATCTTCTACAAATTGTAAGATTTAGTAACACTGTTTCTTAAAGTTTACTTATTATTCTTTCTTCCTACAGAAAATTGTTTCCTACTCAGCAGTGGCATCACAGTTTTACTGCCTTTATTTCTTACATTCTTACCAAATTTGTTTGTGCTGATGTATTTCAGTAGTTCATTCCCTTCCATGCTATGCAACAGAGATAACAGTTGCTTGACCTAACAAGCTGCCTCTTCCAAACTAGAAGTCAATTGAAAAAAAATTGTAAAATCAAACAAAAGCATGGTTCTCTAAATATTTATACAGGCACAGCTTTTCTGAGACCTACAGGAGAACGCGTGTGGAAACGTATGAAGAGTCTGCTAAAACTGTACACAGTATACACACCAAGTTGAGTGGATGTGTTGATTTGCTTGAGGGCAGAGAGACCCTACAGAGAGACTTGGTCAAGCTGGACGGATGGGTTAAGACCAACTGAATGAGCTTCTACAAGGCCAAGTGCAGGGTCATGCACCTGGGTCACAACAACCCAGTGCAGTGTTACAGGTGTAGGGGACAGTGGCTGGGAACCTGTTCAATGGAAAGAGACCTGGGGGTATGGACTGATCATTGGCTAAATATGAGCCAGCAGAGAGCTCATGTAGCCAAAGTGGCCAGGCTTGGATCAGAAATAGTGTGGCCAGCAAGCAGCGCAAGGGTTGTCCCCCTATACTCAGCACTAGTGAGGTCATACCTTGAGTACTGGCTCCAGTGTTGAGCAATTCAGTGTAAGAGATGATTTGGGTTGGAATGGGTTCAGAGAAGAACAAGATAGGTGAAAGCTCTGGGGAACAAGCTTTGTGAGGAGCAGCTGAGTGAACTAGGGTTGTTTACTCTGAGGATGAGGTGGTGGCTGAGAAAAGACCTGTCTCTCAATCTGACTTGTCCACACCTGAAAGGAGGTTGTAGAGAGGGGAGGGGGTTAGGTTGGTCTCTTATCACGAGAGTGATAGGATGAGAGGAAATGAGGAAACAACCTCAAGTTGCACAACAAGAAGTTTAGGTAGGAGATTAGGAAAAATCATCATCAATAATCATCTTTGATAAGGTAACCTGCACAAGGATCTTCAACAGCGCTAAACACCTGCACACCCAGCTGATGTTGGGGTAGCTCTCACAGTCCCCATGAAAGTCAGACTCTATATTTTGCTCTTAACACACTTCATGCTTTGAAATCATAAAAGCCCCTAAACTTCAGAGGATGATCATTAAAAGGCCAACACAGCATCGACTCAAAAACACTGCTAAACCAGCCTGATCTCCCCACTAGTGATGACACCCATCTTTTTCATGTAAAATAATAGAGTCTATACACTTCATCAGTCATGTGGAAAGGTTTTTAGCACAACACATGCAAGGTGAAACATGAGCTAAATTCACCTGTCATCAGGTTTAACCCCGATGAAGGGCAGTGTTGTTGCTAACAAATTATACAGGACAGTATAAAGCAATTTTAACCAATTATAGACCTCACCGCTAATTTTAAAGGTGCTGTAAAGTTTCCATACCTTCTCTGCAGAGACATGAAGCAAGAGGCTGTAACATAGCAAGATCTCTTTGGCTCACAAAAAGTTTTAACTTAAGGTTTTAAATAAGAAGAGGAAATTACTCTCCTCATTTAACAACAAGAAGCAGGTGACAAATGGTCTGACTTTTCCACAGGTGGTGCTGAGGAAACACTGCTGCATGGCATCACTGCCCCTTGGCACATCAGGTTGTGTGAGCAGGGCTGGTCTGTTCTCTTAAGGAAGCCCAAAATACAAAAGGCTTCTTTGGAAATCAAGTGAGAGACAGAAAGAGCATAGGTGTGCACTGCAGAGCTGCTCAGTTTAACTTTCATTCCAATGAAGAGGGCAACTCATGAAGGAGGCATGGGGTTTGATCCACTGCTAATGAGGTTTAGATGCAAGCATGAGCATCCAGATTCCTGATGATTTCAATCAAGAACACTCCACTAATTTAAATGGTGTCAATTTACTACAAAATTAGCTCAGAAATAACTGCCTTTAAAAAAATGAGGTTTCTGGATGGCAATGAGATGGGCAACCTAAGAAACAGCTGGGCATCCACCTGTCTGTGTCAGCGTGAGGCTTTGAACACTATTGTATAAACACTGAAGCTGCCTCAAGTCTTGGTTTTATTGTTGTCAGTACTTAGACTTACCAAGCACCTGAAGGCATCTCAGAGATGTTTACAGGGAGAGACCCTCAAGTAGCTCTTCTAATTTTTAAAAGTTCAACTGTTCACCTGCCCTCTAGGACTTTTTCCTCAGTGTGGTGCAATGCAGAAACACTGAAGTCAAATGCAGGCAAGCTTGGTCACTGCCATCTAGCATGCAAAGGCAGTGTCATTAGAAGATGCTGGAGGGATGACATATAGTCCTATCAAGCAGGAAATGAGCTCCAGGTTTTTTTCCAGATCACCTCTGCAACATCCAGAGATGCATTTCTAGTTTCTCACTGTAAAAATCAGTGGAATACTTTCATGTGTTCAGCAGGGATCTGCTGTTTCGTTTCACAACATAATGACTCTAAGATCTCTTACTCAGATCGATGACTTTTTTTCCCCCCTTTAGTGTGAACGAATTTAGACAGCTTAAAAATATTCTGTGTCAATTAAACCAAAAACCAAGGCAGTGGAAGAAAATGACAAATAGTTCTCTTTGAACTCAAAGGCGTCTAGTTCAGTGAGGATAGCTTGCGCAACCCTTCCTGTATCAACAACATTCCACATGCATAGTCTCTCTATCTTTTTCAGAGGGAAAAAAAAAGGGACTGCTGAAGCAACTGTTCCCAGATAAGCGGGACACCAATACAGAGCATCCCTTCGCTAAGAGCTTCACTGTGCACACACATAGATGTTACGCTGTGGTATCTTCATAGCCCAAGATAATACTGGAACTTGATTCTACTTTCATTCAGGTCAGCCCTAAGCCAGACACTGATATTGTGTTCACCAGTAAAAAGTTTTCTGGTGGCATTTCTTTAGTTTTATGAAAAAAAGAGTTTGTAAAAAGAAAAGGAAGATTAATTTATAAATAAATAGGTAAAGAAGAGACTGATTCCACTGTTTACCGAGAATTCTAACCTACATTGCTTAGACTTGGCTCTAACTTGGTTTATTCCCATTTCCCTCTGCCACATGGCTACTTTTACCTGAGGTTGCAAGTCCTCAGGTTGGAAGGTCTCTAACTGGATCAACTGTGCTATGTAACAGTTCTATCACATGAGTGTCTCGTGGAAATGTCCCAATGAGCTGCAGAAAGTGTCAATAAGGAGGATTCTTCTATTTTCAAACATTGTAGAAAAATAAACAAAAACATTTCCTGACTGGCTTCAGCAAAAGAAAGGAAAAATCCAGATGTCCCCTGAAATATAGGCCAGATTCATCCAGAATGGGGTTTTCATTAAAATAAGTTGCTTGACCATAGAATCAATAGAATTATTGGGGATTGGAAGGGACCTCAAAAGATCATCCAGTCCAATCTCCCTGCCACAGCAGGATCACCCAGAGTCGCACAGGAACACAGCCAGGAGGGTCTGGAATGTCTCCAGAGAAGGAGACTCCACAGCCCCCCTGGGAAGCCTGTTCCAATGCTCCAGTTAGAGTGCTTCTGTTTCAACAGGCAACTCAGATTTTCTTTGCTGTTTTAAGGGACAGGAGGAGGAATACTGATGAAAAGATAGGCAAAGCTGTGTTTGTGTTCTTTTAGACGTGAGCAAAAAAGGCAATACTGAAAATGTCTTTATAAAATTGCTCTCGTGAGTTGTTCAACCCAGTTTCAGGCTTGGGGAGTGTTAGGAGAAGGCTGTGCGTGTAGTAGGATTCATACACAGAACTCTATCCTCAAATGTACAGAACAAATCGAGTTTGTCTGCTTCTCACAGACTGGGCTTGAGTTTCCTTTCAGCTGCAGCAGATTGACATTGGCACCCTTCCATTGATGTGATTTCTGACTTCAGTTCCAGGTCTTTCTAGAATTGGTCGTCTTCTGCAATAAAATTGCCACTGCACATGGTTGTAGCCCATATCTTTCTAGGAATGCAGAGGAAAGTATTGCCTGGCCAGAAAGACCATACTAGCATCTCAGTTCTTGATGTGGTACCCAACAAATTTATGCTGACAAAACGTAGTGATGGTAGAGCATCTTGTCAGGAAGCACACCATCTGTTTTCTGCCTCTGCTTTTCTATAAATAACAGACTTCATTGTCCGTGAGTGCCAAGCTAGCATTTTGCAATATATTCCTTCAGCCCTCTAAAATTCCTCCTGACCATCTGGGAATTTTCTGTTCTGCCAAATAGGTTTGACTGGGCAGAGCTGAGGTCTGTCTCCTGCTGTTAAAAATTCCTCTCACAATAGGTCAAAGGTGTTTTGAAGTAGGTGAGTCCAGAAAGCCAGTGCCAAAAAGTAGACCTGGATCCTCTACCACTCCTGAAAGTGTCAGGGGAAGGAGGGGGTGAGGGATCAGCTGGGCAGGTCTGAGTCTGGGATCTGCCCTTTCCTGGGCAGGAACAGAGCTCAGATTTTTCCTGCTGATTCACAGCATCAGACCAAGCTCCACGGGAATTCATTAGCAGCATGCTCAGGGTGAGAGCTGAGAGACTTTTTTTCAGTGTTTAATCCTCTAGAGGCTGCTTAATGATAATGATTTGAGTTTGCAGAATGGATTCAAAACCTCCTTTGGACTCATGTTTCCATGGGCAATTACTGCTTTTCTAGGCATACTTTGTTGAAAGGGCTTGTGCTACCAACACCTGGGAAATGTGATGGCAATCCCAGACCAAGCACGATGGAAGATTACTCAAAACTAATATCCACTCTGACAGAGTAACTAAGCAGCTCTGACTTAGGATGTGAAGCTGTCTCACAATATAACTTGTATTGCATTATGAGTAGTAGTCTAAAACTAATCTTGTTGTAGTCCTTCAGAGGATTTCACTATGGAAGTTCACCCCTCAGCCTCCTCCATGCTCAAGAGACCCAGCTCCCCTAGCCATTCCTCATCAGGGAGCTGTTCTCCTTCCTTCATCATCTTTGTTGCTCTATGCTGGACACCCTCCAGCAGCTCTGTGTCCTTCTTGAACTGAGAAGCCCAGAACTGGACACAATACTCCAGATGTGATCTCACTAGTGCAGAGTAGAGGGGGAGAAGAACCTCTCTCTAACCAGTGCACTGACATCACACATTGAGGTGTCATCTTGACATTTCAAAACGAAAATGGGATAGTTTACCCTAAAACACAGATCCAGTGTCCCATCATGGTGAACTACTGACCAGAGAACAAAAGCAGAGCTAATGCTAGTGAACCCAGGAGTTTGATTCATAATTCCAGGAGCTCTGTGTGATTCCGGCAGCAAGATAATGAATGGCAATTGTGAAGTAGTCTTCAAACATGCACAAAAAGGGTTCCAGTTGAACAAATTCAGACTGTCATATCTGCATGTTTTAGTCTTGCTCAATTCCACTTCTAGGAAATACCCCAGGGGGTCAGTGGTCCAATTGTTAGATGTTTCCAAGATGCGTAGGAGGGTTAAATACTCGATCAAGATATTTTTCCTTCCTTTATGGTTATTTCTAGGGCGCTTAATGCAGGTTTTTTTAGCAGGGAGCTAGGGGGCACTAAGGCAGAAGGTAAGAACTGCTTTTTTAGGTTTATTGTTTGGCATTTAATAAATAGAGTCTCTTCTGTTCTGTGACTTGGTCTACGTGTCCTGCTGTGGCAGGGGGACTGGGCTAGATGACCTTTCGAGGTCCCTTCTGATCCCTAATGATTCTATGAGTCTGTGATTCTATAATCCTAGCTTTGAGAATTCCAGAAAAAAAAACATCTTTAATTTCTCTCTGTGTTTAATGCTATAGCTCTTTTTTAATGTTGGTACAGCAATTGCATCTTAGAAGTCAGTGTATAAATGCATTCAATAAACACTTAAATGCACTTTTGATTCACTCGCTGTGTAGAGAACAATAATGACATATCTGTATGCTTTTAAGGCTTAGTGGTGGCCAATACAGCTCATGGCATCATGATTCTCATGCATTCGCAAATCAAGTTATCTAAGGTCATAGAAAGTCTCAGGTCTTCAGTTCTTCCTCCTGTTGAAATCTACTGAGAATCATCCCCGAGTTTGTGACACCACCCTGTAATGGCTGAAATGAAAGCCATCTATTCCTTAGGGGTAAAGCTTGAAATGTACTGGATGTTTCCTGGAAAGTTCAGAGTACTACCAGCTCAAAACATGACTCTTGGCTCTTTTTGGGTCAAATCCTTAGATTCTGCAAAACCTCAAGTTGCCAGGTTTTGGCAAATGCTTTTCTAATGCTTTTGACCTCTAGCTCGTCACAGACTCTCCATGGGGCTTGCTTGATGCTAGTAAGTTGTTTCCTCACTTAATGGTCAAGTACAGACAGCAAACATTACTTTTGAGACTGTCACTGACAGGTGTGAGAGTGTTTCTAGCAAGAGTGAAACGCTGGTGACCACCTGCATTGCCACACTTGGTTCTTCTCTTTCAGCTGGAGGCCATCTGCAATTCAGATACTTTAATAATGAGTTAAATGTGGAGAATTCATGGTTTGCTCTTTAAAGCATGTTGCCTAGCATCTTCTTTGCTTCACCCCTGCATTAGCCTTCTATTTAGAAACATAATGTTCCATCTTTTTAAAAAAGGTCTTATTTTAAGTAATATTTTCCTTAACAGTGATGAGTTTTTCTTCAGCCAACTGCAACACTACTCTGAAGACATTGTATTTTTCTTGTTTTTCTGTCGATGCAGGACAAGTTACCTTATTGTGTGTCCTCCAGTGAGGTGGGCAGCACACCAATTTATGGATTACACAGCAACCTTTACCCTTCCTGTCAGGTTTTTAATGCAAAACATCTATCAGCCTCAAATAGATGGACTTCTTGCTCTGAAGCATCACCCCCACTCCCCACCTTATATCTAGCCTTTCCCATCTTTTTCCCAGGTCCTTTGTATCTTCTCTTAGATGACCTTTCCCAAGAGGCAACAGTCTGCAGTTTCAAACCCATCTCTACTTTCCTAGGAAGTTACCTGTTCTATGGAATTCAAAGATCATACAAAAAACAACTTGAAAAAGCCCTTTATACTCTCACTGCATGTACAGCTCACCCAACCCACGAACACATCACAGGTATTTCATATAGTTTACCCAAATATTACGTTGGGTCCTCAGTGCAGTGCGTACAAGCGTTTTGCCAGTGAGGTGAGATACACAAACTCAACTAGTATTTTGATTTCAGTGTGAAACAAAGCCAGCAAAACTCTGCTGAAGGAGGTTTGAAAGCACCTAGTCAACATGATACTTCTCAGTTGAGGACAAAGCCACATGCTGTACCTTTGTGCAGCGGTCGGCACAAGGGCTCATCAGGCACACCATGAAATTTTATCGTTTATCAACAATTATTGCATTGACTCTGCTGCAACCACCCACTACTTTTCATGATAACCCATTGGCACCTGGAAAATCCTTCTTGCCTTCTTTTCCTCTACGAATACATTGTCTTACTTATGCATCGTAACAGGTGCTTCTGACATGAAGGCAGAAACCATAACCATTGAGTTGTAGAGTGTGCTGGAGGTCAGCAATGTCAGTGGAACATACAAAGGGATATTTATTGCATCAGCCAGAATTCTTGGAAAAGCCAAGAGATCAAACTGGATCACTCAAGAAAAATGTGAAGAGAAACAACCTTACTCATCGCCTCTGCAGTTAACAGGCTAAAGTGCTAAAGAATTTTGCAGTCCGTATCTCCTCTGCACAGAAATAGTAACAGAGAAAAAGTTTCTAGCAGAGCTTTGATGGCCTTTCCCATTAACAGGATAGAAGTGACGCAGGAAAGATAGGTGGCCCTTGACCATTTATCTCTACTATGGGAAGTCACACGCGTGGTGAAGTATGAAGTTTTAGCCAAGGAACAAAGGCGAAGAGTTCACTCAGGAAGAGATTAGGTCATCTCTTTGAGGAATTTTCCCTCTAAGCAGATCCTCCAAATTCCAGGCACAGCACCAAAGGCATCATGATTTGGGGGCTGCCCATTGCTGTGATGACTGGCTGGTGTGGCCTAGAAGGCCACAGGAATTTCCTGATGAATTAAGATCATAGATGGTCAACGTTTAACTATGAAAGAAATAAATAAACTTCATACTTGAATGATAATGGCAACCATCCTAAACCCTCATCTCAGCTACTTTTGGAAAGCTGTGCAGGAGAAAGGGACCTGGAGGTCCTAGTGAACAACAGGATGACTCTGAGCCAGCAATGTGCTCTTGTGGCCAAGAGGGCCAACAGCATCCTGAGGTGCATCAGAAGGAGGGTGGTTAGCACATTTAGGGAGGTTCTTCTCCCCCCTCTACTCTTCACTAGTGAGGCCACATCTGGAGT
>VZRI01006298.1:475334-509671 GCA_013397515.1 Upupa epops
GCAATGGATGCAAGCTGGAACAGAAGAGGTTCCCTATAAATATCAGCAGGAAATTCTTTCGAGGGAGGGTACCGGAGCACTGGAACAGGCTGCCCAGGGGGGTTGTGGAGTCTCCTTCTCTGGAGATGTTCCAGACCCACCTGTTCCTGTGCCATTTGGTCTGGGTGATCCTGCTGTGGCAGGGGGATTGGACTGGATGATCTTTTGAGGTCCCTTCCGATCCCTAATGATTCTATGATTCTATGTATAAAGGCTCCGTTTTCAAAGCCTGTAGCAGTCTTCATAGAGTCTTTTGGTGTTGGAGGAGACTTAAGAGAACCAATCAGTACATAAAGTGTTTCTGTGAGAGTTCAGAAACACAACATCATTTCTACATGGGGTTTTCATGGAAAAAAAAAGAGTACTAGGAGAATTAGTGCTCTGACAGTGAGATAGTAACTAGATATCTGAAGTTTCTTGCTTTCTTTACACACAAATGCATGACTCAGAATGGAAAACGGAGAGGCATGCAAACGACAATATTATTCAACCCCACTGTTACCCACACACAGCTCTCTTTCCTGCAAAAACTTCTGCATGAGAACTAAAACTCCCAGACTATTCTTATTGAAAAGCTACTCAAAGCTGCCCATAGGAAGTGAAAGCCAGCACATCTAGATAGAGCTGTAGGTGGTTTAATCCAGATTTTACTTCTAGTTGATCCTATGCTTAGGAAAAACATAATGACGTAAGGCAACAAAGAACAACTACAATACTTTTTCCTAATCCTCCGTCATGCAAAGCTATGTTTGCAGACAAGAGATTCAGAAAGAAACATCAACTTTTATAAGCGTAGGCTGACAGCTTTAAAACATCCACAAATATTATGATCCGAAGGGCAGGCAAGACTACAGGGAAGATAAATGTAAAAGCATCTCTAGAGATTGGACTGGGATTGCTCCTTTGAATTTTGTGGGGATTTACAATTTGTTCTGTGGATTTGGAGTGTATTAAAGGTCAACCATGAAAATATTGCTCGAAGTAGTACGTTTACATATTGAGAATCATATTTGTTTCACCTAGAGTCAGGAAGAACACCACTTCGAAGGCTGGAGAAAAGTTGATAATGATGGCAAAGTGGTTGTAACATCTGAAAGAGCAGATGCCACCAATGCTTGTCTCTTTGAAACCTTGCAAGCTCTCTCTGCAGGTTGAGGCTGGTGTGGATGAGGAAACTAAAAGCCTAGCCTGCTAAACAAAGTTAAAATAGAAGTTTCATAACACAGAGAGTAACTTTTGTGTGCTCAGAGAGCCTTTAAAGGAAGTTTTCAAGAAGGCAGGATCAGTCTATAAATGGCCTATCAGCCTGCAGCAGAAATAATTTTAGATTAAGAATTGATTAACACCAATCTGATCATCTCTGGTCCACTGTGAAAGAAGCCATGCTGTCAAAAAGAGACAAATTACCTTCTAAGGTTGTCTGCTCCTACTCCCAGCTGTCTCCCACAGTTCCCTAGCTTTGTCTTAATTTGCTGGCAGGGATGCTCAGAGCTTATCCTATCTCTAGGGTAATCTCTCAAGCCTATTTGCCTGCTTGGTACAGAGAAAGAATGCCAGGACCCAAATCCTTGGGCAGAACAGTCAGAAGGGAATTCTGCTGACTGGAACAAGTGGATCTTGTTTGTTCCCACACATTCCTATTAGAAACGCCTGGTGCTTTATTTGCAACAACTTGACAAAAAAAGACAAATTGCACAAATCTACTCCAACAAATAAAAAGTCCCAGAAGACCTGATCAAAATTCATAACTCTATAGTTATCCCAAGTCCTATTAAAGAGGCAGATGCCATGCACGGAGCACAATCAGGTCTGCCATGCCACATATGCATGTGAAAGGATGTAAATATGTCTGGGATGGAGAAGCAAAGGTTCAAGATTTTGTCCAGAATACAGGAAAACTCTTGTTTCAAATGCATTCTGGAAAGGATAAAAGGAAAGGATAAAAATGACAAACACTGCACATGTATTGGCAACACAGTATGGGAAGTAATTCATGAAGTTTCATCTTGCTACCAACTCTTCTAGGTTTTTTGAGCCAACATGTCAACTCAAGGAGAACAGATTGACGGGGGGTACCTATAAGATGTGAGGATAGACTTAAGCCACAACACTTAGAAACTGATTTCCATGTACCTTAACACCGACCGCTCTGAACATCCAGATGTGTACACGTGTGTATGAACACACTTATACATGCTCACATGCTGTCACAGCAGGGCAAGATGTCCAAGGGGCAGGAATTGCACAGACTTGTCACAGAGGTTTTGATGGCACGCTTTTTACCCACAAACCTTCAATCCACATTTTTCCTGTATTTGCCCTCCCAGCCTACTTCTCCCTCTTTAAGACAGAAGCGTATGTCTGACCACTAAAGGACCTTCTCCCTCTTTAAAACAAGATCATATGTCTGACCATTAGAGGACCTTTCAAGTACCGTTTCTAAAGAGGCACTTGTTTCACCATAAACCTCACATAGTTCTCTTAATTATTACCCTTTTCTTACTGAATTCCTTTTCCTTTTTTATTGCTGCTCTTAGAAGCCAGTTAAGGGAGTGTAAGACATTTCTTTCAGTCATAAAGCTCCATGGCATAGAGCACTGTTTTTCTATTTGAATTATAAAAATCTCTTACCCATTTGGGTTTTAGTCAGTTGCTTTGTTAGAATTCTGAAAGCAAAGAAGTTTTAGAAATATAGAATGGTGCCACTTGAGCATCTTTCTAGCTGACTCCTCCTTGTCTCGCTTTGACTGTCCCTACCTGTCTGTTCAGTGCTGGACAGAGCCCCTTTAGGTCTTGTTTAGACGAGGAAGATGCACTAGTTTGACTTGATAAGTTTTAAACAGGGATATTTAAACTGGGTTTCTTATCCCAGTTTGGAAATGACTACAGTGTGATTCCTAACTGAGATAATGAAAACAAAGTCTGATCTTCGAGCAAGAGCATTGTTGACGCTGTAGTGCAAATGTACAACAACCATAACCTCTCCTCCGAGTGAACATTCACCACCCTCCTATTTCATCAGGCTGTCTCAAATACACACATGGGGTTACACAAGAATTACTTTGTGTTAAAGAACAGCCTGTTTCACAAGAAAAAGAACACTTCCTATGGAAGATGGAACTTTGCATTTCATTTTGCTGATCAAACTTCAAACCTTTAACAAAGGAGGAAAGACCAGGGTTGCTTATTTAAGAAACCTGAAGTGCTGAGATGAGGGTCATAGAACAGCTAAAACCATGATACTGGTTCCAGAATGTCCTCATTCACTAGCTCTGCCTTTATATCTTAATGCAAATACAGGGACAAGGACCATTCTCACTGTTAGCAGGACACGTATAAGTCACTTACTCTGCTGCAGCCTGCAAGTTATACTCAGCATTACAGACTCATAGTATTTGTCTGCTTGTTTTTTATACATGATTTGAGTTACTAATTTTAAAACTGATTTCCTTCCATGAGATTTTTAAATCTCACATCATCTTCCGTAAACACTGAAAGAATTACTGTCACACATAAACTGTTAATAGCACAAAATACCTTCCACCACAAAGCCTCCAAAAGCAACACCAAGACATAACATTTAGCCTCCCAGCAGCCTCGTGAAATTGAGCGGAATTACTATGTCTGTGTTACAAAAGGGAAACAAGATACTTAAAGTTTATGATATCTTTGCAGTGACTGTGCTGCAGCCATGGGCAGAAGTAGAGCTTAAATCCATCCCACTTAACTGAGGCATTTAAATAAGGAAGTGATTTCCCATTGACTCCATTTCCCTGGAGAAGCAGGAACGTCCACAGGACAGTTCAGATGGTCAGCTCTTCCTCTGGGCTTGCTACTGTCTCTTGACACAGCACGGACAGATTCCTCACAGCAAAGAAAAAAACCTTATCTTGCGTTTCTCTGGGTTTTGGTCAGAAGTTTGGGTGGGATGGTGAAGGCCTAAAATACCCAGCTCTGTACTTTTCCCACATGGGAAGCCTTTTCTTTTTCCAAGGCACCCAGCACTGTGAAGTACAGATTGCTTCCAAACCACAGAAGGGAACGGGAACGATGAGTTCTCAGCACCCTCGAAATGACACGCCATTTACTTTATATCAGTTTCATTTAGAAAGGCTCTCAGTGTTCCAAATGAGAGCTCCCACTGGGGATGTTGGTTGGACAGTACTGATGACTAATAAATATAATATTTTATTGTTACCAGAAAGTTCCTAATTACAGCTGTCATCACTGAAAATAAACACGCTCAGGTTCTACTGCAGATTATGATAAATCCTTCTGTCCAAGCATGGGAAATATTTTTATAAGCAATTTGCTACCAAATGTGGCAACGTGTAAGCCTGCCCTTCAGGCTGCTTCTCTGATTCTTCTGTTTCTTAAAAAAAACCCATTGCAAATAGGTTACTCTCCAATAATATAAAGCGTGCAGACATTTCCATATTTAATTCCTGCCTCTTCCTTGTGAGCACCTCAGAATATCCCCAGGACTTCAGCAACTGGATTAATAAAGCTGTGAAATGCAGGCCAGGAGATGTTTTTGGAGGTAAATAACACATTTCTGGTTTGACACTAAAACAGCAGCTTTCTGAGAAACAGTTTGTTGCCAGAAACTCCTTTTCTTCTTTAAATTGGCTTTTATAAATTTACTGACCCACTGAGTAAGAAACAATCCTACTCATTTGAATCCAGCATTTGTTTCACAGCATAGAATTATAGAATCATTAGGGATTGGAAGGGACCTCAGAAGATCATCCAGTCCAATCCCCCTGCCACAGCAGGATCACCCAGACCAAGTCACACAGGAACACNTCCAGTGCTCCTGTACCCTTCCTAGGAAGAAGTTCTTTCTGATACTGATAGGGAACCTCCTCTGTTCCAGCTGGCACCCAGTGCCCCTTGTCCTACCACTAGATAGATGATCTTGAGAATGTTTGTGGGAACTCTGCTTCAAATGTCTCTCGGATGAGGATCTGCTTTAGATATAATAATTCATTGTCTCTGAAGAAAGAAGGATCACCTAGAGTAGTAAAGAGCATCTGGGTCTGGGAGGTTAACAGCCAGCTTGAACTAATATTTCTTACTGCTTCCTTCTAGCCCAATCCACTTCAATATCCTGCTGTGGCAGGGGGATTGGACTGGATGATCTTTCTAGTTCCCTTCTGATCCCTAATGATTCTGTGATTTACTGGAAAGCCATTACTTGCATAGTCCAGTTAGTAATGCTGACACAAGCAGATGTCAGATTCCAAATCTAATGACCTACTTCTGTTTGTGAAAATCAGCAGGAGTTCATCGTGGATTTCCTGGTTACAGTTAACGTCCCCAAGTTATGTGGAATTCAGGGTCACATGTTGCGTTACACAATGCTCCGCAAGACACAGTCATTAAAAAAAAAGGAATTTTTACTATTTCTTGTAATAATTCAACTAGGAAAAATTGATTTCTTCATGTGACAAATATTTACACACACTCCACCTTTACATTCATGTTCCTGTGCATCTTGGTCTGGGTGTCCTGCTGTGGCAGGGGGATTGGACTAGATGATCTTTCCAGGTCCCTTCTGATCCCTAACGACTCTATGATTCAATAACATAAACTCCATCTTCATATGAATAGAGATTGGCCTCATAGGATGCTATGACAGCTCTTTTGATCTGTCCTCTTCAGGGCAGGCTCTGTCACACTTCTACCCAGCTGCACAGCAAGAGGAATTGTCCCATCTACTACAAAAGTCATGTCCCACTACTTTTCCAAGGTAAAATCCAGCCACTCTACACCCATTATTACCCTTTGTTGTAGTGCCAGGCTCTGACAGTAGAAAGGGACAGACTTTCAGTGGAGCCCAAGCACACAGTGACAGACATCAGCCCCTCCAAAAGTCAGATTCTTCTACACTGTGTCTGTTCCCCCTCAAAACCTGGGTTCCTTACACGTTTAAAACTCAAGTGAGCTCTTGTTTCTGTAAAACAAGGTTGTCCTTAGAAAGCACAGAGAAAGCTATAGACAATTTTTCAATACTATGGTGAGAAGAGACCCTAAAGTAGGCTGTCAAATAGCTGGAAATACTCAAAAGATTGTTAAAAATTGAATTTGTTTTTAGTGAGTGAACTCAGCTCATCAATTTTATGCTACTTCTCTTATAGCTGCTGACAGCACATGCACTTGGAAGGGAAAGGGAAGTGAGCTGAAGGTTGATTATTTGGTTTAAGTGTAGAGGTGACAGCAATGTTGGCAGAGAAAAGGGAAAAGAAATTACCTACGTTTAGAACTGGCTGACCAGAAAGATTACAGCTCACTCTCAGATAAAGCTTGTACCTCTGTGTTAGCTTCTTGTAGTTACTAAGCATTTATTTCAAACTTTTATGGTGCTCTGCTTAGCTAATGGTGATAAAAAAAAGAGTAACCATGTAAAACTCACTTATTACTACTAATTGTAGTGGGACTGAAGAGCATGTATATGAAACACTCATCTCTAAAGCTGTCCTGGGTGTATACTGAATCCATTGAGGCTGTAAGCTCAGCAAGCTGACTGGCAGAAAGCTCCCTATCAAGAGCCGGTGATAACATTTCACGTAACTCCTCTTTGGCAGTACTTCGAGACTGCAATTAAATACCAAACAGAGTCACGTGTGCCAGTCAGTTACTGCAAGAAAGAAAATGTGATGAACTGTTTGTTTTGAACTATTAGTATAAACATATTGCAGTAACAAACCCCAAGCTTAAACAATGGGGAAAGTTATCCGGTATTAAAATAAACAGTTCTAGGAAAATCGCTGAAAATGTTTACCAAGTCATCGTCTTCTGAGTACTTTCTGCACAGAGCTTTTTGCCACTGCCCTGGATGGCCAACCAATCCCAGTAATAGTGACTATAGATATGCAAATGCTGATGGAGAAGGCTGGGAGTTAATTGCCTGTAATTGGCTCCTAAACAAGCACATTTTTATCTACAATCGAGCTTACAGGTCATCAAAGCACTTTCGGTGTTAAGCATTAAAAAAAAAGACATTTTCTTTAAAAAAAGAAAATAAAAACATTTGGTCTGCTTCTAGAAGTCTGCTCGGTTAGATCTCAACGGAAAACCAGTTTTAAATGAAAATGCTACAGGGCTAAGCAAAACCACTGTTCTTAATAAAACCTCTTCCAATATTGCAGGGTAGGGTTTGTGCCGAGAAATAATCGACCCCGTCAAGCACTGCCTACGTACAATCGTAATGAAAAGTTCTATGTATCAGCTGAAGCAATAAACACATTTACCTCCAGTACATCAGAACGCATCTCAAATATTATTTCTTATTATAACTCTTCACTTCCAGTCACAGACATACACCCATCAATTACTCCCTTCACAGCAGGTGCATTGTAAAACACTGTTCAGCGTAGCAGCAGTTATATTTGACATTAAAAATCTAGGAGGGGAGGAAATAGATGCAGAGCACAGAAATGAGATGCTAGATAGCTAGAGAACATATTCATTATCCTCCAGCATTATGGTTGTTTGAAAGAAAATGAGTTATGGCTGTGACGCTTTGTGATGGAAACAGCAACAAAGCAAATTTAGTATTCAGAGGTGCTATAATGGGGCTGCATCAGCCTCATTTGTTCAGAGAGAGCTCTACTCCATCACAGAGAGAAACGGGTCCTTTCATTCCAGGCAGAACTGACACATGGAGATACGTGCACAATCCTAGTTTTATGTAAACCCCTGGGAGCAGAGAGCTGGGGGCTGGGAAGGGAAGGAGGAGGGGGATGGTCCTGCCCATAGACAGTTTTACAATCACTGCCGATGAAAACAGTCCTCAAGTATAAAGTCCTTTCATTGGGTCTCCTACCTGTTTAATCACTTCCCTCCAAAGTGTGAGAGGACTAACCCTAACCCAGGCATTCACACCCGAGGCTCCTATTTCTTTATGTTCAGTTCAGAGCGAAACTGTGATCTTAGTTCAGTCTCTAGTGGACAAACACAGAATAAGTAAAGCCTCTCAAGCGTGATTCAGCTGCCAGTTTGCTCAAGCAAAATCATGTGCACATGCACCTGGATAGCAATTTCATCTGTTTGGGTGCTTGTTGAATTTTATTTCGTAGCCACATCTTCACTAGACAGATTCTTTTCTCTCTTGAATCAGATATGCAAAGAGATAAACTCATTGATCGAGAGGGTTAGGGGGATGGGCATGTCTGTATTTACTTCTGTCTGGTACACTGCCTGGATGAAACAACTCTTGTAAATGAGACAGGAAGCAGTAACTATGCTGATATGAAGTGGTAGCCCACCTGGATATGTCCTCACTAGATTTTCCTTGATGTTCATTCTCAGTGTGAACTCCTGGCAGAGTTAAATCTCCCCAATGAGTACATGCAGAAGTTTTCTTGTGCCATCTTACAGGACTACTTGCATCACTCAACTGCTCAATTTTCTAAGTTTTACCAGGTTGAAATACTGACGGGAGAATGAGAGTTTTACAACTAACTATTCACAAAGACTGGGGTTTGAATGTACGTGTGTGTACTGGCCAGCTGTCCCGCTGCATTTTCACTACCAGGGCACGGACAAGATCCTGCAAGGTATGTAATTTTACACAAGTGAGTAATCCTGTTAAGGTGAATGGAACCGCTTGTGTGAGTAAAATTACTCATGTATTTGAGTCTCTTCAGAGCCTAAGCTTCAGCTCAAACATAAAATACTGAAGAGTTCACTACTTTAGAGCTACTGCAAAGAGTCTTAAAAAGAGTATTTCTGCCAAGCTACTGGAATACCTTCCAGCCCCTGTTTCCCCTTCCCATGAAGGAAAGCACCAGTACACACACAGAATACAGAAAAATGCCCTAACGCACAGAATAAACCAGGCTGTGTCAAGTTCAGCATAATCTATGCAGTTCACAAGTGTTCCTGTGATGTTTCAGGAGTGTGAATACCTACACACTTTCTTCTTTCTTTCCAGTCACTAACTGGACAGAATAGTTGTACAGGATCTATTTATGAAGGGACAATGGAATTCTGAATGCAATGCCTTTAAACACTGGGGTTTTAAAACGCTCCCTTTTGCTGTCAGAGCAGCAGGTACCCCATGGCATCTGATCAGAAGATATGTACAATTTGTAGGAAGACTTAGTATGTTCCCTCATTAGAGACTCTGGATTTTTGTGTTCTCTGACTCACAAACATCCCTGGTCTCTTAAGGTAAAGTTTGAAGAAGTTGCATCTTTCAGTAACATGAAGATCATTCCACTCCCAAGAGCAGTGTCACTAAGAAGGCTACACTCTGGCTGAAATGCTTCTCCCCTGCACAGCCACAAACTAGATCCTCTCAGTTCTCACAGAAACTGATGAAAAATGCAGACATCACAATCATCAGCAAAAAAAACCCCCGTTTAGTGAGGAATGAAAACAAAAAACACTTACTTTTTGCAGCCACTGAGTGTAATTCTCCATCACATGTTCCAGATGTTGCAGTTTCTGAGAAGAGAAATCCTGTTCCACGTGAGGAGCATCTCTCTGAAGAGCATTTGTGTTGTACTGGTCTGTCGTGCTTTCACGACAGTTCCCATCCTGTTCTGGCAGAATGAAAGTATAGGTGCACTGCCCGTGCTGAATCCGGTTAAATCTTCTCCCACTGGCTTCTGGACCCCGGCGCTGGTTATTACAGCCTATGTGAGCGAGAAGTGTTGCCAGGAAAGCAAAGGAAAGGAAAACTGACATGTTATTATTACTTTCCTTTCCTACTTTAAGAAAAACTTTCTCTTCCTCCTTCTCTAAATTTTCTTTTAATTTCCCTTTAAAGTCTTTGGGAAAAGGAGTAGAGACGTGCACTTTAGTAATTAAGCTCAAAGAAGCAATTAATTTTGAAATTTCTACTTCTGAGGATAGCTTCCTTAGTTAAAATTGGGAATATTTATTGCATAGTAGTTAAGATTTATTGTTTCCTCTCTGTTACAGTCCAGCATGTAGGCTGCTTTAGTCAGCTGCATATGCATATCCCGCTCTCTTTCCCCTACACTATCTGCTGCAGAACTGCTATTTTCTCTCAGACTTCAGTGAGTTTTATTAAGGTTGCACTTTCAAGCCAAGCTGGAAGCAAGCAGCCTTTCACAAGATGACTTGACAGGAATGCGTGTATGAGTGCGCCCCTATGCTGAGGATGGCTGATGGCTCGTACAGAGGGATCATCTTACAAACGAGCTGGATGCATGACCTCAATCCTGCTTGGTTTTCCAGCCCCTACTGCACACAACTGCTCAGGGCTTTTTGACAGAGTCGCTCAAGTTTAATAAGTGAGGCAGTCCACCTTAATACACTTCATATGTTCACACTGCCCTATTAAAATGTAGATAAAGTGTAGAAGTTTGTTGTAATCCCTCTGTAAATATACAAAGCACTGAAATGAAAAATACTTTCAGTTCTGTGCCGCTCAGTATCTGTTAAAGAATTCTCTGTCGGGCGAATGACACTTATGGGAAAAAAGTTCTGTTTAACCCTCACATGCTTGTAGCTGCATTTCTACGAGAACGGTGGGGTTTCAGCAGAATTTGCAGAGGGGTTGGGTTTTTTACAGCATAGAATGGACTTCAGGCTGCCAAACGGTAATGGGAAATGGCAGTTCAGAAGGATAATTGCAGGGGGGTTGGACTAGATGACTTTTGGAGGTCACTTCTAACCCTATGATTCTATGATAATCATTTTCCGTGTTTGGCATCTAAACTGAGGTAACTAATTATAAAATGATGAGGGATGGTGGTTGAACTGCTCCCTCCAGGCTGTCCTCTGCACTACTCTGTAGCTACCCCACATAGAACTTTTCCTCCAATATAGTCCATGTGAGCATTATGAGCACCCCTCATTAGACACAGAAACTTTCCTGGGGGCCACTGCCTCAGGAAAACATTGTGGTGAGTTTGTAAGAGACTACCTTACACTTAAACATCCCCTTTTGCATTCGCTAGAGAAACATCAAAATGCACAGATGAGAGACAAGATGGGAATACTGCTGAGATTCAGAAGGATTTGGATCTCAGCGACTGCTCTAGTATTTGCTGATGTTTATATAAATACCAGCAGACACCTACGCAGACTGCTTTGCCCAATTTTCCCATGAAAAATAACTAGTCCTCTATATAGTAGCACTATAGTAGTTATATAGTAGCACTACAGCAGCTATGTAGTAGCACCATACAGAAACAAAAACAACCTGAAAGCTTTTCCTGCAGGAGGAAACTTATTTGCAAGAGTACTGAGTGCAGACACCTCCAGCACTTGTGCGATTGCCACCTCTATCACAACTACTAGTTCATAGTATATGGAATAGTTAACCAGGCATCTGACCTGCTCCTGGGGAAGCTAGTCCTACTCAAAACTGAGAGTGAAGCCTTTGCATCTTGCACCTGGGAAGAAAGCATTGCATTTGAAGCAATAAGAAGTATTCCCCAGAATATTGTCGAGAAGAGAATGTCTTAGCTTGCCTTCAAATGTTTGTACATCCAATATATAGCGAGCAAAAAGGGCACCATGAAAGACTACAAAGTAAAGAGTAAAATACCAGGATGGCTGCTGCTTTTAGCAAAATCTGAGTGTCTTTCCACATCTGAACTGTTCAGTCACCTCTGCAATATGGTTTTTATTTGTCTGCCTCTGAACACTGTCTCCTTATACCTTGTTTTCTTGCTTTCATATAGCGTTTCTCATAATTCCCCACCATCCCCAGAACTGGTTCTTCTGTGGTTTATTACGCTATCTTTGCAGCTATTGTGAAATGTGATTGCAAGATATTTGTTCATATAAGATAAGAGAGCTTCAGTCAGGAGGAAAACTGTAGGAGCAGCCATGAGCCAAAGGGCTGGCATAAGAACAGCTCTTCCTTGTGAGGCAAAGCAAACGACCCCAGGTCCCAGACTGTTTACAATACATTAACAAACAAAAAAGACAAGAAGAGAACTTTATGAAAGGGCCTCAGAGCTGCTAAGAGGGGAGTAGCAGCAGTGGGTGTACAAAGGCTCCCTGGATTTTCAGTTCATATTATAAATATATGAATACACAAATGCTGCCTTCACTTTCTGCAGAGGCAAAGCAGCAGCCTTATTCCTGTGCAAACATGGAAAAGAGAGAAGGCAAACTCACAACTGATACTTTTCAGAGAAAACTCTCTCTTCTATGAGAAAAGACTTCGTAGAAGAGCAGGCTCACTAGCCCGAGCTACTCCTTCTGCCCACCCTTCCTGAGGGGTAACAGCCATAAGGTCCTTTGAGAATCACACAGTGGTCAGGCATCCTCATCATTTGTCTCCAGCTTAGTTCCCCACCTCAGCACCTGCTTCTCAAAGCCAAATCCCCGACCCCAGGTCCCAGACTGTTTGACAGTAGACAGGTGCCACAGTGGGGAGATACAGCAGAACATCTCCTGTCAGCACACACCGCTAAGGTTTCCTTACTACAGAGAAACAGGAGTGCTCACTTCTGTGTCCTAGGAGTAGTGATCTGAGATATCTTTTATGTTTAAACCCATGGCACAGAGGCAAAGAGGCAGTGTCAATAACCTCGTGAAAGCCCAGGAGTCACTCCCAGTCTAGCTTGAGGGGAGGCACAGAGATTCATTAAGTCTGCCAGGATGCCCTGAGATGGCAGCAGCACTGTGCTACACGGAAACTCAACAAGATTTGAGGCTGATCCTGCTGGTACCAGAACTGGAGCTACCAGGGTCTGTAACTAGAAGCACAGACACTCCCAACTCTGTAGCACAGGGACCACTGTTCCCTCAAACACACAGCAAAGTCATTTTGATAAGGATGTTGAAGCAGCCAGACTAGTTCCACTTAACCTCCTCCTGCTACACCGCATGGCCCCATGCACACACAGGCAGAAGTGCAGCAGCAAATAACAAAAACCAGTTGTTTCCAGAGCTGCAGCCACTTCATTGTGCAGTGCAATTTTTAAAGAGAGCCCGTTTATCAAAGCAAAACAGGTTCAGAAATAAGATGTATTACTTTCTAGAATTCCCTATTTTCTGTGAAGGTACTTGGGTTTTCTTTCTGTCCAAAACCCAACAAACCAGAGCATCTTATCCAAGAGTTTCAATGGTTTGGTGTCTTCTTCCCTGTCTGATGAATGCACAGATCATTATCCCAGTACCACGTGGCCTGTGTGACCGGTCACAGCTTTGGAAAGAAAAAGCCTTTAAAAAGACACAAAAATTTCAGGAAGGTGAGGAGAAAATAACCTCTCCAAGCTCACTCAAAGCCACTGTGGCTCTTTCTGCAGGACCTTGCATTATGTACTATAGATCTAATCTGAGTGGCTCATCCAGGATGGCACAGAGAACCGGTAGCTCAGTCAGAAACTGGACACAGATGGATTTAGGATCATAGAATCATAGAATCACTAGAGATTGGATGGGACCTTGAAAGACCATCCAGTCCAATCCCCCTGCCACAGCAGGATCACCTAGACCAAGTACAAGGGGGGTTCAATCGTTCCCAGAGAAGGCGACTCCACAAACCCCCCAGGCAGCCCCCTCCAGTGCCCCGTCACCCTCACTAGGGAAGAAGTTATAGAATTACAGAATCAGTCAGGCTTGGAAGGGACCTCAGGATCATCCAGTTCCAACCCCCCTGCCATGGGCAGGGATACCCCATCCTAAAGCAGGCTGGCCAGAGCCTCATCCAGCCCAGCCTTAAACACCTCAAACCCCAACCACCTTCCAGGGCAACCCATTCCAGGCTTTCAACTTCCTCCTCCCATCAAGTCTAAATCTCCCCATCTCCAGCTTTGCTCCATTCCCCCTAGTCCTTTTGCTACCTGAGATCCCAAAAAGCCCTTCCCCAGCTTTTTTGTAGCCCCCTTCAGATACCGGAGGCCACAATAAGGTCACCTCAGAGCCTCATCTTAAAGGATTTTATTTTCCTAAGACCACTTCCTCCAACACAATGATTGGTTTCGTATTCCCTGAACTTCCTTCTGTGTAACAGGGAAAATAAGGATCCAGAGGTTTTCTTTCCAGACCATGCAAAGTCTCCTATACACTGTTTACCTAACAGCTATAGAAAACACTGTAGCTTACTGTGTAATCCATCCTACAAGGCAAAATCAGTGGGAATTCAACATCCAGCTAAAGTTTACTCTCACATGATATCAGTTCCTATATAATTTAATGCTTTTGTCATAAAAATCATAAAAAAAAAGATGTGCTCAGAGTTCAAATGCAAATTCTAAGTAACCAGATCTTTGTTTCATTGCATTTCTGCTGCAATAAGTTCTATTGCTGCAGCTGGGCTGCAATGAGGTTGCATCATGTCTCACACACACTGTAAGGGAAGTTACACCACCTTCCTCAGTGTATGAGGGAAGTCACTGCAACATGCCTAATATAGGTAAAAGGAACAGGCTTTTATGTTTAGGTGAAGCAGCACTGCACAGGAGGACACAAAACTATCATTTCAATGTAACCCACTCCAAAGAATCTCATTCTATCAACTCAATGAGTAAAATGGGAGCTAAAGTCTCCCTGGTGATGTGCTAATGCTCCTCCGGTGACGCCAGTGGTGATGGTTCCAATTTACCCTAGTGTTGAGATTTACCTGTGCTACCTGAGATTTACTAATGCACCTGTGTTGAGAACACAGGACGCAGGTGTCTGTCTGACCCTACAGAATGCAGACAGCATAGGGAGCAGATGAAGGGGAAGACTTCCAATGCAGTAATACTTTCTCCTACTAACTGAATGCTTTATTTTCTCACTGTCCCATGACCAAGCAAGTAGTTATCTCAGGAAATGTACATCTCAGACCTGAAGTTTATATATTTACATGGGCATATTTAAGGTATCATCCCACCTTGTGCTGCTCACCAGTCTTTCTTTCAAGGGAATATGGCACTGGGTCACACCACAGCCCAGCCTGGCTCGCCCAGCATTTGGTTTCAGCTGCAAAAATTAGGAGTTGCAAAAAACAACAGCTCTAGAAGAGTGTGGTGACCTACCACAGAAACATCTGAGCTACTGATTGTGACCTGAGTTCTGCCTCCTGCAGAGAGGCCAAAGCTTTATCAGATTCTTTCCAAACACATCAGCGGCTGAGAGAGCTAGGTGTTTCCTGAAACACACTGCTGTGCACATGAGAAAATCAAGCTGTTCTTACATTTATAACCAATCTGCAAGCTTTCACACTAGAGAAAATGCAGATAGCTCAATTCAGCTACATTTTCTCTCATTCCCTGGTGAAGGAGGGAATGCTCAGGCAACCTTTTATCCTCTGTGTAGGGTGGTTTTTGTCCTTTCACACTTGCAAGACCACCTTCCAACCCTATCAAATAAGAGTGATACACACCAACCAACCAACCAACCTTTTCCAGTTGAAAATAGAAATAGGTGCCCTAACCTCATACAGCTGATGGGAGCTCCAGGAAGAATAATCTTCCATTGTAAATCCCAGATAAAATCAAACAACTTCCACGAGACAGAGGTTTCATAAGGCCACAAGCCCTGTAGTCAGTGAGAATGTTGCAGATTGCATTAAAAGTTCAGAATTGTAGGAATTATTTATCAGAAATAATATCTGGTTGCACAGTTACCTTATTCTGTGGACTATCCCCAGGTCCTTTTACTCACCAGAGGGAACTACAGGAGAGAAGCAAGAACCCACTGGTGCATTACCTTCTGTTTCCGAGTTAATTTAATACGTAGCCCCAAGTAGTGTCGATATGTGCATCTATTCCTGAGGTCACGAGGGCAGGAATCGTGACAGTATGGTTTGCCTGGGAGAGTTAAAATTGCAGCCCCTCAGCCAAGTGTAAATAAAAAATCATTCTCACTACTGGTGGAAGTTTAACATCCAGCAAAGAAGCCCACGTTTTCTTCAGACTCCATGGGCCACTGGCATAGGACCTCTCCTTTAGATTCCTTGGGATTGAGGCTTGCAAGGTCAGTCTACCTAATAGAAACCAAGCCCCTGAATCAGGTGCTTTAAATCCTTGTTCATGAGAAGCACTAGGAACACAGCAGTTGGAGACATAAAAGCCAAACTATTGATTACAAAATCTCTTATCCACAGAAGTAAAACCTTGCTCTCTCTAGGACAACGGCAGCTTCCTTACACTCAGACTATGTATTAGTTCAGTCTCAGTAGTTAAGAGTAAGGCTTTTGGGTGACAGATATAGCAGATTAAAACGCAGGAAGGAGCCACCAGGGATCTAAGGTCTGAGAGGTAAGTAAACAGCAATGCAGCCATTGAAAGGGAGAGGCAGAGAGACAGTCTGGAATTGGGAATTGCAACTATTTCTTATTTAAGAAGGTGGTTTATAAATAAAGTATCTCTCATATTTTTACACTGGATCTCTCTCCCCACACTTACTGTTTATTTTTGCAAATAGGTTCTGATTTCACCTTCTGTATATGGACACAAGGCAGAAGCTGGGCTTTGTGTGCTCCATTTCAGCAGTGTCCCCATAACACCCAAAGTCACAGTCAATCAATTAGAAACCTCAATCCTAGAATGGCCAGGGTTGGAAGGGACCTTAAAGATCATCCAGTTCCAAACCCCCCTGCACAGGCAGGGACACCTTCACTAGTTCAGGGTACTCAGGACCCCATCCAACCCAGCCTTAAACACTTCCAGAGATGGGGCAGCCATAACTTTTTTGAGCAACCTGTCCCAGCATCTCAGCACCCTCACAGGAAAGAGTTGTTTCTTCATGCCCAACCTCAATCTCCCCTCTTCAGGTCTTGAACCATTTCCTCTTGTCCTCTTGCAAAAAGCCTTACCCCACCTTTCTTGTAGTCCCCTTCAACTAACAGGTCAGAATTATTTTAGGAGACCAACCAGCTTCTTCCCAACTGTACATGCCGTTTTTAATCAGGAAGAAACACAGACAACACAAATAGATAGCAGTGAGGCAAGAGGCTGGCTTTGGTTTGTGAGCATCAGCCCATGGAATCACGGCCAGAGGGACACCAGCTGTGACACGCTAAATAGGTCTTCTGCATCCACACATTGCACTTCTCAGATGCAGGATAGGATGTTCTCATCCTATTCTTATCAAGCTGTCACAATTTTATAGGAAGACATATTTATCACAAGTTGTCTCTGATTAATTAGCCTGGTAGCACCAGGTCACTAATAGCAGAGACAGCATTTTCCAACAGAGTTGGGAAACAGAGACAGGAATCCTGTTCTGGAGACTAGGGTAATCCCAGGACTGGGGTTCAGGCACTGAATAGCTATAACCAGCCCCATTGCTCACACATCTCATCACCTGGCAGCTATAGTGAAGGCACTCTTACCTTCTCTTCAGAAAGTCCTGGCACTTTTGTATAACTTGATCTGGCACAGATGCCCAAGGAAGCATGTAAAATAAAACTCATTTCTGAGGGGTTGTGGACACTTGCAGGTTGTGGTAGCCTGTAGAAAGCGGGTATAGCCACACTGTTAGGCACCTATGGCATGTGGGTCTGGGGCTTCTATTCATTCTGAAGCTCTCACAATGCCCAGCCACTGAGTCATAAAAGCAGAGATAATGGGATTAGGAACACCTCCCGTTTCCTCTAACGCCAGTGATCATACATATATTGACTGCATCATTTCCAGTCAATGAGTTTACAAGTGTAATGAGCTTTGCAACTGATTCTTCAGTCAGTTCTGTGAACACAACCCAGTGTGGGACCTGCGACACCAGGGCCACATTTTCTTCAAGCATGGTGCTGTAACCTATGGAAAACCAGTGCTGGAATATGAGCAGCAGAGCTGGACTGTGTCCTTGGGAACACACATGCTTAGGGACCTTCTTGTTGGACACTGGTAGCCTGAAAGTTCCATTTCCAAATGCAAAGGGAACAGAAAATCTTGTGAAGTGCAGTAATTCAACAGGAACATTTCATTCTCTGTGTGCAGCAATTCCTGCACATCTCACACACATTAACGCAGGGTAATTCCAATGATCCGGCGCCTCTAACAGCGCGTAACTCAAAGATGGACCTTAATTCACTTTGTTCATCATAAACCCCCTAGGCATTAACTACTGTATGCCAATAAAAATGTTGTTTAAACTGTTAACTGCCTGTTTAAAGCAGCAATTAATCCCCAAGATCAACACCTTCAAAATTATTGCCATGGGGCAGAGATAAATATTAACCCTGGCTCCTAGGGAAAGTCTTGGGCTCATGACCTGGAAAAGGATAACTCTTTGTTGTTTAGGGCTTTATCCCCTTCTCTGCCATTGGGATGTCGTATAATTCTTAGCAAAACAAATGTCCCAAAACCGACTCTGTTTTTACTACCCTTGATGTCACTGTCTAACACAAGATAGGGAAAGTAAGTTACTTTCTAACTGCAAATTTCTCCTCAGGTTTCCTTTGCGTTTATCAGCTGTGCGTGACCAGGTAGATCCCAGGGCAAGAAACCACCAGGTTTGTGGCACAGGTTTCATTTGAGCTCTAATTGCTGCAACATGAAAGCAGGAGAAAGAGAGAAAACCCAGAAAGCAGGAGACTAGATAGGTCTGTATCCAAGTATTCCTGTTAGTAGAGAGTTTTACATCTCTGGTACAGAAGGTATAAAATTCACATGATTTTATAACTTCACGTTCAGTCAGTGATTGCAGTAATTTATGAAACAGTTATCTTCATTTATATAAAACCACCACTGGATAATGCTAATTTTTATATGGGAGACCATTATTTTACAACAAGTGGCAAAACAAACACGATTTTAGCTATGAAAATTCGAGGTACAGCTTTGAAGATGTAATCCAGATCCAAGCAAGCGGAGCTCTGGAGAGTTTTGCTGTATGATGTCATATTGTTCCTTAGAGTCTGAAGTACATGAAAGAAATAGCCTGTACACAGGGGGGTTTTTGTGTTCCCTAGCTGCATACACATCCATGTTTGAAGAGCCATGAACTCAGGATCCCTTCTTTATGCTTTCCCAGTGCATCCTTTTACTTTATCACTGCTCCTTAACTCCACAAGAATGTGGTCCTAGAGGAGTATCACTGATAAAAGTGTAGAATCTCAGAAGACAAGAGGACAAGGGGCAATGGGTGTCAGCTGGAACATAGGAGGTTTCACATAAAGACAAGAAGAAACTTTTTCCCAGTGAGGGTGACAGAGCCCTGGAAGGGGCTGCCCAGGGAGGTTGTAGAGTCTCCTTCTCTACAGATGTTTACAATTCAGCTGGACTGTTTCTGTGTGACTAGATCTAGGGGATCCTGCTCTGGCAGGGGGATTGGACTGGATGAACTTTCAAGGTCCCTTCCAGTCCCTAACATTCTATGATTCTGTGAATCAAAACAGAATCTCAGACTTCAGTTTGGTTGGTAAGACCATACCAGTGAGGAGACTTACTATCAGTATCACCAAGCATCAGAAATAAAGAAACAATTCCTTAACCTTCTGTTCTTCTCTTTAGCATTAGACATGGATAATCATGTATTACTGATTAAAGGCAGCAGAAGTCCCTAACTTCTGAACAAGCAGCTAACCTAATGCGAGTTACTTATGAGAAGAGTACATCCCATTGGGAGAGGTAGGAAAAAACACATCTATTTCCTCATAGACTTTCAAAAAGCATCTAATCTGGTTTCGATTATTACATGACTGATCCATTCCGCTGGCAATATCACCAAAAGATGTCAGCAGCATCAATGTTGCATCAGAGATTATACAGAACTAAGAGTTGAACCCAGTAGGACGACAGCTCAGTTCAGCTGCACAGTGCCTTCTCCTTCCCTGACATGTAAAACGCTCAGCTCAAACTGTAATCTACATAACTTACAGAAAGACAACCATATGGCATCCAGACAGCTAATGATCTGCTCTTAGTCACTTCTCAGCCGAACCATAGTGATGCAGGGTACCTGAGCAGGAAGTCTTAAGCTAAGTTTGCTAAGTACAGCAGAATGCCTTGGCAACAGTGGCTGCTGATCTTTCTCTGTGCGCTGACATTTCATGCCAAGTTCAAGGCCTTGGTCCATTTGCCTAATGTATTGCATGAACTTTGCCCATGATAACTATCAGATCCTCTGAATTTCAGCGCTGATAAATGTCTTCCAGCATAAGGGAACTCGACAACTTTTCAGAGTAAGGTGTGAGTTGTACACTTGCTTTTTGGTTCAGTCCAATACTCTGGATGTAAAGTATCCTCCCCAGTTTATCACTCCAGATGGAAAGCTCACTGCAAAGTACTTAAGCAAGGGGAATGCAGGCTTTTTGGGGTTACACTTTTCAATCCACCTTTTGGCCAAAAGCCCTGTAGAAATGCTGTTAATTCTTGCCAAAGACAAGAGATAAGCATGACAGTTGCTCAGTCCTGACAACACTGATGGCACTGTGATGAGCACCCTGTTAGAAAGAATCAAATAAGAGAGAGGGAATGGAACCAGACTATAGTTTTGCAAAAGATTCAGTTATAGACAACTAATATTTTCATGCATGTAATCTACATCTCAAAGGGACTATAGCACTTGAGAACTGCTCCCTCAGATAAGCTGAACAGCAAAAAGAAAGTGGTAGAGGTGAAACTGGAGGTCAGGAAGTCCCTAGTAAGTTGGAGCAAGGTCTACGTGTAAATCACCCACTGGTGGGTAATTTAGAGGTGGAGAAGAGAATAACTGGGAATATGCTGCCTGTGTGCCGCCAGGACATGCGCGTGCAGCTTAATGTCATAGGAAAGCGATTCTAATTAATGTTAAATCTACTCCTTCCTTTTCAAAAAGAGAAGGAGGGAAGTGGCAGTGAGAATAGGATGCTTGTGGGTAGCTGGGCCAAGAAACAGTTCATATGTATATGAGTCTCATGCTTGTCTAAATAATAAATGCAGAAGATTTGAGCTAAATTGATTGTGATGGGAAAATAATTGTCTAAACCTACACAAAAACTCCAGAGGAATATTTTTCACTGTGAGAATAATTAGACACTGGAATGGTCTTCCCAGGGAAGTGCTGGATTCCACAAGTATAGACAGTTTTAATGCTCAGCTTGACAGGGTGCTGGACTTGCTCATTTAAACTGTATTTATTTAACTTAACAGGTTGGACTCAATGATCCTTGGGGTCCCTTCCAGCCTGGTCTGCTGCGACACCGTGAAAAAGAGAAATGAAATAACAGAACACCGGAGCCTGCTGCTTAGTACCTCAGCTTCATGCTGCTGCGCTGTGTTTGTGCACTGGTCTGATTTAACAAGGATGGTTTTGCTGTAATTACAAAAGGACAGGGATCACCTAGGACCACTGTTATCATCGACACAGCTCCTGCTACTAATTAAAAGAAGTTGTCAGATGTTTTGCAAGAAAACACAAGGGTAGGAAACTGCATTTAAGCAGATGCAGAACAAGTCACCCATGCAGTGTCTTTCATGTTCACCTACGATTTAACAGATGCAGTGAAGACACGTTTCTATTGCGGTCTTGAAGAAATAACTCAAGAAGAAATAACTCAGGAATGAGCCACCCTCCGGCTCCATTCACCTGTCCCCTCAGTGCTGCCCGACGAGCCCTGGCCGGGCGGTGTGTGACCCCCCCCTGCTGGACCCTCTGCCGCAGCGCTCCAGCCCCCCTCCTTCCCGAGGAGAAACTGTGTGAAATAAACAGAAAGAAAACCTATTCCTGCCTTCACCTTCCACAAGACACCTGGAGAGTGGAAAAGTTACGGCACTGGGGTGAACCCCCACCTCCCCGATCACATTTTAAAGCTGAAGAAATCAATTGCAATTGCATTTGAGCTGCTGAAATAATTGTTAGACATCATTTGAGCTGCTCCGTGGAATGGAGCATGGAATTTTTGTAGTCTGGGTAACCACTTCCTCTGTGGAAATGCTTTTGGGGTTGGACTACAAAAGGGAGAGAACATGGAATTCAAGGCAGCCCGGGCACAGGGCAGAGATGCCGCTCTGTGATTGCTCCTCCCTTCAGTAACCACAGAAAGCATATCCTGGGTTGTGAAGCCACTTTCTGAATCATACAATCATTTAGGCTGAGAAAGACCTTTAAGATTATTGAGTCCAACCAGTAACTGAAATTACCAAGTCCACTGCTAAACCTTGTCCTTAAGGATGGTATCCACAGGTTATCACTGGTAGATCACTAATAAAAATAGGTGATTTATATGAAGAAATTAATCCTTTTTCTGCTTATTTCCTCTTAAAATGTTTAAAAAAAGGTAGATATTTATATTCTGGTTACCACTGGAACCTATATGCTTACTTCCAGTGTGCTCTTGCTGATCCTGGTTTAGCTGGGGGGGTGGACTAGATGATCTCTGGAGGTCCCTTCCCACTCAGATGATTCTATGAGTCTGTGATTTTAGCTCATCACCACCTATGCAACTGCCAGCTGAGAAATACCCTTGACTGAGCTTGTTGTTATGAAATTCTGTAACAGCAAAAGGATCCTACTTAGATATCTATTATTTTCACACAACTACATGTTCCCTTATCACAAGTATTTCAGCTATGTCATCTCCAGAACATTCAGTGCAGCAAATTGTCTAAAATATGAACACAATCATTATAACACAATGTGATTTCACCACTAGAGTCGGATTGAACAAGCTCATCTTAGTAAATGAAAGTAAAACTAAGCCTTTCGCTTAGTCTAAGCAACATTGTATTTTTGGCATCACCGAAGGCTTTTAGAGTTAAAATACCTAGCCTCACAATAGGGGGAAAGTCTTGAAATCATTAATGTTAGTGAAAATTTTGCCACAGAACCAGGTTTTTTTACCTAAAAATACTTCTGCTACTTTGCCAGCAACTCCCTGGGTATGCAGCACTACAGCAGAGCTTTGGTAAAAGGATCTGGGCTTGGACCCAAGCCTCAAACCCTTATCAGACCAACTCAACTTCTTGTTTCAGTCATCTGTAAACAATTGATACTATCACTGAAAAGTGCAAGAACTCAGTAATAAATAATATTATCTGTCCTTGGAGAGTTGTCATTCTCCCCTTTACACATGAGGCTGACCTCTGCGTAACATTAAACTACATGTAGCAGCATTAACGTTTCCATGTGCTCCAGACTCAGAGCCCGTACCCATGTGGTGTGTGACAGACACACACACGCAGTCATCTCCTTCCAAAAGAAAGAAGGATCTCAGGCTCTGGCTCTGCTTTGCCACATGCCTACACAGGTCACAAGGAAACAGATAAGAGGACGAGATCTTTGGGAACAAGAACAAATAAGTGAATTGAGTCCTTCATACAGGTTTAAAGTGGATGAAGGACAATAGAGAATTCTTAATACCCTGCACATGTAAGACAGGCTGCATGCATGCACATTTTTAAAGGATCCTGTTGTGACTGTTTTATTCTTGCAACCCGCATCAAGATGCAAAACTGCCTTAATCGCAGCGATTTGTGTCTTGCATCAGGTGAAAAACGCAATGAAAATAGGCACTGAGAGCAGAGGCAGAAACTGGGACAACTACATTCCAGTATTTATGACCCGGTGGCTTTGAAACAAACTGAAATGCTTGAGTAAACAAGGGTGCTAGTGCCAGCACAAATTCGCACCAAAAAACCCCCGGACAAACACAAGCAGAACTAATAAGGAAGTGCGTGAGTGAAGGGTTTGATAACGAATCAATCTCTGCCAATATGTTTATTATGCAAAGCATTCCAAGTACCAAAATAGCTGTTTCTTATTAGTGTAGGGAACCAGGACCTATGACCCAGGCAAGGTCCACTTATCATTTCTTTCACTGAACTAATGGCCTTACTGAAGATACCTTTGGCCATATTTTTTCAATCACAGATGGAGTAAGCCAGCCTGGCTCTCTCTAGCAGGCAGTATTAGTTCCTGTAACTGTGTTCTCATTTTGCATATTTATTTGCTGGTTTCCACTTTGTTTCAACCATTCTCAATTTTAGCTGTGTGTTCTTCTGCTAAGGAGCAATTGTGGAAGTTTTCCCATCCACTTTATTTCTGAAAACATTTGTGAAGTCCTTTAATCACTTTCTCCACACTCACTCACCTGTCAGTGCTTCAGTAAACGATGGAGGGTTTTCCATTTCCCAGTGAGAAGCAGAAGTGCCTTCTTTGCCACAAAGACAGGCCTAAGTGATTTCAAAGCTCTTGTCATTCAGAAGAGTGAGTAGACAACGATTTGCTGGTGTGAAGGACTGGTAAAGAAGTGTAAACTTACACTGAGAGGACACAGTGTGGGCTAAAGCTCTTGTGACACTGGGTTCTGGGCGTTTATTCACATTAGTCACCTCATACAGAATCTGAAGAGCAGAGAAAAGAGATAATTGTAATTTAAATGAGTTTCCTTCTTGTAACCTAAACCAGCATAGTCCAAAATAAATCTATTGAAGAAGTTCAACAAACAATGAAAGCTGTTAACAAACCAAGGATGTGAAACATGAAATAAGTGAAAAGCAGAAGAGGAATTATTGATGAAATGCTGGGGGTTTTTAATTCCACATCATTTTTATCTGGTTTCTTGAATCCTCAACATGACTATGTTTACGTTGTGTTGAAGAGCTCTATTAGAGACGACAGAGCAAGAATGGATTCACCCAGCTCTCAGCTTTGTGCAGGACACAGTTGTCCCATCAAAAGAAATGATGGATCTCTTTAAAAACCCATCTCCTCGTTAACTCTGAGCCTTGCAAGGAACCAATACATCAATTTACTCTCTGCGTTTCACATTCAATCTTCCAGTGTATACATGATGGCCAGGCTACATTAAACATTGTCAATATGTTTAACATTATTTTTACAAGTCGATTCTTTAATAGCTCTATATGAAAAGCAAGAAAACAAATTATGAGCAGTTAACCTCTTCATAAAATTGTTTTGAAAACAAGAAGGAGATGTGAAGCGTTTGGGGATGTAAATTCTAAATGTCTGGTTGTTCTATGCTTGTCTAAGCTAGAATGTTTACATGCAGCTTTCTGGCAGAAGACCATACACAGAAAGACTTATTTAAAGGAACTATTCATTTCTAGAATAGGCTCAAGAAACTAACTGACCCCAAGAAAACACTCTGTGATCATTTCAGCTCCACCGTGTTTAAAACAGGAGCATTATGTAGAAGAAGTGATTTAATTTCTTGGAAAAGAGCTTGGTCTCTTTGCACGTGGCTGTAGTTGCTTTATGTAGTTGCTTTTTTTTTGTTTCTCTGTTTGGAAGGGAGAAGTGAATGCCTGGATCAACAGAGAAATTTCATTCTTTGAATGGAAGCAAATAGCATTTGTATTTTTTAAAAGACTCAAACACAAACCTCACCATTGTCTTCTCTAGTTACCTATTTCAAACACATTTGCTCTGAGAAGTTACTACTGCATGATAATATCAGAATATCAGCAGGAACTTCTTCCCAGGGAGAGTCCCGGAGCACTGGAACAGGCTGCCCAGGGGGGTTGTGGAGTCTCCTTCTCTGGAGACGTTCCAGACCAGCCTGGCTGTGTTCCTGTGCGACTTGGTCGGGGTGAACCTCTGTGGCAGGGGGATTGGACTGGGTGATCTTTCAAGGTCCCTTCCTATCCCTAATGATTCTATGATCTAGTTTATATATATATATATACACATTTAAATCTATACATGCATGTGTGTTTGTGGTTTATGCCTCTCTCTACATGCAGACACATAGATACATGAAGGAGGATAAGATATGTAGTAGTATTTTATATAGATATTTCTCTGCTACAGGCTTAGATAGAAATGGTTCTCAAAGAAGACAGGTCATTGCTTCATATTGATCACCACTCAGGAGTTGGGAGAGGGCTTTCACATGCATTTAAAAAGGAATCTTCAGCAAATATCAAATCTTAAATGGTGCCATAAGACCCCCTGTGACCCCCACCCACAAGTCATCTAGTGACATACAGATGGCAGATGGTACATCCTACATGTTTGGAGCTGCTGGCAAACACTGTTCTCCCTTTGTACAGTCTTGTTAGGAACTCACAGTCCAGCTTCTCCTCGCTTTCTTTCAGCATTGAGGCTTTTGGTAAAAGAAGGGTATTCTTGGTGTTGGAATTCCAGAGCTAATATTTAATAACCTGAAGGCAGAAACATGTTCTTCACATAGACTAATTTGCTTATTTTAAAAATGTGTTTAAATTATTAAAGAGAGGCCGTGTATAGAGTCAAAGTTGTTATTTCTGACTTCTCATTAGTAACAGGACCAGTAATGATGACATCGTAAGTATACGAATTCAAACACCCAAAGCATTATTTGAAATAATTACCTTAGCAATTGAACTTCTATTGCTCAGCTGTCAATAGTCTTCTGCTCTACAGACAGCAAATCGATGTTTTAATACGGTGACGTTATCGTGCAAGTGCATGTTGATTTTAAATAACAAAATGAGTGCTAAGTTCTAGATCAATTTATATCCAAATAAATTCAGGAATTGAACAGTGTGACTTGTTTTTCAGGAGTGAAATATAGTTGTTAGAAAGTAGTCCTTACAGAAATACTTCTGATCGTTTCAAGAGAGTTACAGTCTGCCTAGGAACACTCTGGGAATTAGAGAGCTATAACCATTAGCTGAGATATCTCCCACAAATTAGTTAAGCATCCAGTGACTAAAAGCTCTTTGAGGTCTACGTGTAAGTGCTCAGCATGAGTATCACCGCTCTCAGCTACACAGCCTTGGTGTGTTTGTGATAACCCTTTACCACAGAGGTTTTTCACTTCCATAAACCTGGGGACAAACCGATTGAAAACTTTCAAGGCCTGACATCTAGTTTAGAAATACACCAGACCTCTGCTTGATATCTCCCTAGGAACATTTTCTTGTGACAAGCTATTATGATCTTCTGGCTGTGCCATGATTGTAGCAGCAGCGATGACCCTTTTCTGCCAGAGCCTTGAAAAAGTAAATAATCAGGAGGCTTTTCCATCATTTATAAACGTTCCTTATTAGAAGAAAGCAATAAACTCTCCAATAAACCAAGTAGCAATATTTGGAATAGATAACACGTATGTTTTCAGAAACAATCTTTGTTATTACTGCACAGCTAACAGAGACATTAACCACAGCAGCAACTTCAGCAGGAGATAAAACCACACACGCAGTTGCTTTCTACACACCAGTAAGTGGCTGTATTTTACTTAAAGGCTTCTGGTCATGGCAACAAAGATAGATCATGACAAGGTTGAAGTAAAATGAGCACAGTTTATTATTTAACTTGTGTAGGGTAAAGCACTGTTTCCATTTCTGTCCTTCACACTGCTCGAGGACTCCCTGCAGGAGGAACCAGGAGGTTTGTAGCACTGAATGGAGCTACTTGTCTGTACAGCAGGTCATAGAATCATAGAATCTTAAAAAGTTGGAAGAGAGCTCCAAGATCATCCAGTCCAAGCGAGGGCAGAGCAGCCTACTCTGCCCCCTAAATCCTGTCCCCCAGGGCCACATCTCATCCTCTTTTACTGCCACCAGAGACAGTGAATCCACCACCTCCCCGTGCAGTCTGTTCCAATACTTCACCATTCTTTCAATGAAGAAATTTGTCCTGATGTCCCACCTAAACCTCCCCTGGCAGGATTTAGGCTGTTTCCCCTTGTTCTATCACTAGTGACTTGGAAGAAGAGACCAACTCCCACCTCTCTACACCCTCCTTTCAGGTAGTACTAAAGACCAATAAGGTCTCTCCTGAACCTTGTTTTCTCCAGACTAAAGTTTTGAGGACCAGAAGTACTGTATCAACCTGCACAAAGAGAAGTCTTGTCGTATTTGTGGTGCTGCAAGCACTTTAAATTCCAGTGTGGATTTACTGGGATGAGAAGATTTCCACTGTTCCAGAGCTGGTAAACTGGGAATAGTAATAATAAATTGTTAGTTAGGTATCTGTGAGGGAGCTGGGACTGTTTGAGGAAGAGGAGGCTAAGAGGAGACCTCATCACTCTCTACAACTACCTGAAAGACATTATGGAGGGGTTGGTGCTGGTCTCTTCTCACAGGTCATTAGGGACAGAACCAGAGGGAAGGGCTCCAAGCTGCAGCAGGGGAGGGGTAGACTGGACATGAGGAGAAAGTTCTTCATGGAAAGAGTGGTCGAGCACTGCAATGGGCTGCCCAGGGAGGGAGTTGAGTCCCCATCCCTGGCTGTGTTCAAGAGTCCCTTAGCTGTGGTGTTAGGGGATAGAGTTTAGGGGTGAACTTGCAGAGTAGGGATAATGGTTGGACTCAATCCAGAGGGGCTTTTCCAAGATGGGATGATTCTCTGATTATTCTATTAGAATAGAAAACCACAAAGACACAAAAAATCTGCAGTGTGATCATTATCAAAGTGGATATTATCCCACTTTATAAGCCTGTCTTAAGTTTTCATCCCCTGCCCTCTCTGAGGAGGAGGCTTACAGTGAGAGATAAACCACCCTGAATCAGTTCTCACATCTACAAAGCAGCAGATGTTTGGGAAGTTGCTGCCTCCCTGACTTGTACCCCTCCACAGACAAATCCTATCAGGCTCTTCATTCAGCTTCAACCACAGGTAAAGAACAACTGTAAGTGCAAAGCACAGCCATCCACCCCTGTCCTGAAACTGTCCCCAACCTCTGAGGGTGTCCTATGGCAGACCTAGAACAGAACAGAGCGAGAACTGACTCAGCCACACCATAGCATGACCTCTTTTTAATCCTGCCACGGATACATTTTCCTCTGGTCCAGTTACAGATTGAATCCCTTCCAGTGGGTTGTTTCCCTATGAATTTAGTTCACAAACTCCCTTAGTGGGGATAAGTTCCCTATCATAAGGCTGAAGTTTACCACCTTACCCTCTACTGCCTGTGGCTCTCCTTTCAGTGCTAAGATTACAGCTTTTGGCATTATGCTGTCTTGCACAACAGGGTCCAGCTTTTAAATTTAGCTTTCCCCGAGTTCTCTGACTGACAGCCCATTCATCTTATGCTTTAAATTTTCCTTTTTTTCATATTAAAAATTCTGTGGAGTGCAACATCTTCAGAAGTTTTATAATGCGATTCTACAGCCAGCTTCCTCTGCCTGCTGCAGCCTAAAGCCATCACGTTCAAGCAAATCAGAATGAAGCATTTATTAGAGTAAACCCTTTTTGACTGCAATATTCACACTGAAGCACAGAATTAATGAGGCTGGAAATGACCTCTAAGATCACCCAGCCCAGCCCAGGACCTAATATCATCACATCAGCCAGACCAGAGCACTAAGGGCCACAGCCAGTCTGTCCTTAAACACCTCCAGAGATGGGGACTCCACCACTGTCCTTAGCCATACATTCCAGGCTCTGATCACCCTTCTCTTGAAGAGGGGATTCCTAACATCTAAACTAACCCTCTACTGGTGCAGCTTCAGGCCCTGCCCTCTCATCCTATCGCTGGATGCCTGGGAAAAGAGCCTAGCCCCCACCTGTCTACAACCTCCCTTCAGGGAGTTGTAGAGAGGGAGAAGGTTCTCCTGTGAGTCTCCTCCAATCTAACCACCCCCAGCTCCCTCAGCCTCTCCTCATCAGCTTTTTCCTCCAGTCCCTTCCCCACACTCAGTGCTCCTCTGGACCCACTCCAGCCCCTCAATCTCTTTCTTGAAGTGAGGCACACAGAACTGCCCCCAGCACTCAACAGTGCTCAGTACAGGGGGAGAATTCTGTCCCTAGTCCTGCTGGCCACACTAGTGCTGATCCAAGCCAGGATGCCATTGGCTATATTGCTCTTGTCCGTAGAAAAACACTATTTTCTCCAGTCGCAGTCTGCATTGGGACAATTCTAGGACACTTTCTCTTACAATAAAGATTCACCCAGATGAAGATCTTAACTCATTTACTGCAGTATCCGTTATTTCTCAGTAAATACTCAAAAGCAAGGAAGCTAATACATTCTTCCCAAGACTATTAGAATGTTACCTGATCACTATCACACAGCAATTTCCAGTAGAAAATGCAATGCTTTGTTGTCAATAATCTAACACCTTGTTCCAACTATCTCATATCAGACAGTGTTGGATATTTCCTTCTTCAGTCTTCCCAGGTTCCTTTTCAACTGAGTTCTTTGCGAATACACTCACTCCTATGCGCCTCCCCAAGATCTTTCTAAAGAACTTTTAAGCAGAGAAATCACAGCAGCCTGACTTTAGATTTTACCATAAATCTGACTTCTATTTTCCCAAGGGTTCCTGTGCTCTATCACAACACTCGAACCTTACAGGATTGCTGCTTTGGAGATCTGGACCAAGACCAAATATAGAATAATAGTACTAATAATAACAGTACTGCAACTCTGCTGGTGCCATCTGCGTATTATTGCAAGTGTCACGGCTCCTGTCACTTTTATCTGACTCTGTGAAGGTTAGACATGAGATAAATCGTGTCTGATTTACGCTCAGGGAAAGAGACAGGTTGGGAATGTTTGGACCAGCCAGTCCATGCAGACAAAGTCATCCGATGCTTGTATCAATAAACACGCCAATAACTCAATTAAATTTGGTAGTTTGTGAGGCGAGTTCATCAGCAAAACATCCGTGTCCTCCTGAGGATTGACATCACAACTGAAAGTAACGGTGAGAAGTTCCATCCATTAGCTCACAGAGCTCTGCAAGAGCAGGTGATTTTCATATCTGTTTCTATGACAGGAAAAAGTAAAAACTATTATTATTTTTCTAGTGCTTAGTTTCACCCTTTTACTCTTTTGTTTTCATGTCACGAAATCAGAATTGAATTTCTCTAATGAAGTTAATAACTCTCGATTCTCTTTCCTAACCTGGAGTACTGTTGTCTTCAATAATCATTAAAGGCATTTTGCATGAATCATACATAACAGAGCTTGATGTGGGTGCTTGCACATGCAACATCCTGCAACTAAAACACCCTAAGCCTTATTTGCAGGTTTGTATAAAACCCCCAAAATTATTGCTTTAAACAATCTAAAATCTTCAATGAATTACCATCTAGCAGCTAGGGAGATAATACAGTGATATCAGTACTGCTCTGTCTTCTGTATGACTGTATCTTATGGGGTGTCCTGCTGTGCCAGGATTGGACTAGATGATTTTTAGAGGTCCCTTCCAATCCCTGATGATTCTATGATTCCATGATCTTGAACTTGTGCTTCAAGACATGTTCAGTTGAAACACAGAGATAGTTGCCTCAATGAAAACTGGTCTTCAACATTTGAGGAGTTGCTCTTGATCCTCACACATCATGTTACAGACCTTTATCCTATTTCTTTTACTCCTCAACTTTATATTATTCCTCCATCTCTCCAGGCAAACTGTTCCAGTGTTTTACCACCCTCAGTGTAAAAAATCTATTCCTCATATCCAGTCTAAATCTCCCATCTTTCGGTTTCAAACCACCACCTCCTGTCCTGTGACAACAGGTCTTGCTAAAAAGTCTCTCCTTGTCTTTCTTGTAGACTTAAGTATTGAAAGGCTGCAAGGTCACCTTAGAGCTGTCTTTTCTCCAGGCTGAACAGCCCTGGTTCATGCAGTTCTTCTCCACAGGGCTGCTCTCAATCACATCATCATCTCCCAGCCTGTATTGACATTGAGGATTGCCCTGACCCAGGTGTAGGACTGTACCTTTGGCATTGTTGAACCTCCTGATCAAAATGCTGCTCCAAGCTCATTGACTTTGTGCCACAAGCACATTTCATGTTTTCTGTGGTATCATACACACGTGTTCTTATCTAGTGGACTGCTTGAGTCTTTCTTCTAGCAAGTGCCATTTCTGAACACGTAAGGTTTATCAAAAGGCAGGCAAGTTCCAGGCTCCTTTCTTGCAGCTGCCTTGAAACACCTGCTAAATACACCCAGAATTCTTCCAGTGCTTGGAAGATCCCTTGTGACATTCAAGCTCAGGCTGGATGATGCTCTACTTAGTCTAGTTGAAGGTGTCCCTGCTCACGGCAGAGGGCTGAACTAGAAGACCTTTAAATGCTCTTTCCAACCCACTGTTCTATGATTCTATCCTTGAGAGGATTCAGATGGCATCGTTCGATCCTCTGCTAAGTCCCACTAGCAGCAGAGTTACACTGAAGGAAAGCAGGAGCAAACTTCCAGTAAAATTAACAGAAGTGAAGTTTTCTCTGGCCTGCAGGAAGTGACTGGAGTGCTACCCGAACATTAAGGATCACAGGGAGCATGTCACAAGCTCATTCACTGTGATTTTTACTTGCCTGTCCTACTGTGAAGGCTGTGCATTTCAACTTCCACCGGGCCATTTGCAAAACATTTGTCACAGCATGCTCTGTGCTTGCTATCCCTAGGAACTGAGTAGGCTGTGTGTAACATCATGCCCCTCTAATCACTTGGTATTTGGGATAGTTCTAATTTCTCTACTCAGCACTAACATTTGCCAGTTTGTTCCCCCATGCTGAAATGACTTCTGTCTTCGAGAATTTTTACCATTAGTGTGATTCTCCCTTTTCTTGTTTGGTTACAGCTCTCCCTGGCTACATCTATGGTTTGGCTGTAGATTAAATCCAGACCCAGCTGGAATAAGAACACTCCCACTACACGATACAGCATGCTGATAAACTTACACTTGAACCAGCCAAAAAATGTTGATGAGCTAACTTTGTGCCAGCTAACTTGATGCTAGGTCAGGACTGTCTGACTATGCCAGATCTCCCACAGCTAGCAAACCTCCTACAGATAGGCTGTGAGCCTTTTCACAGGCCCTTCTTGCTCCATTTCTGCCTGCTTACCCACAGAGTCACTGTCCTTGGAAGCAGCTTTACAGCCTTTATATTCATCCACAGGGCCCTGTATTTCCCTTAATCCCTGGTATCCATCTGTGGTCATGGACTTAGCTACGGACCTACGCATTGTGTCTCTACTGTCTGAGACTTTGCCACTGCCACACAAGTGAGCGTTAGCTACACCACCATGGTTATCATCACGGAGACAGGGACAGGATTTGACCCAATTCAAGAGCATGTGTCTCATTTGCATGATCCCACATCCCACCATCTTTATCTCAACAATAAGTTTATCACAAGGAAGTCGGGTAGATCTGCTCAGTGAGAAGTCTCTTCCACAGGTCTCCTATTGACAGCACACACAGAGGTTCCACGTGCTGCCTCGTGGCCATTAAGCCTATCATGTCTTTGCAGGACCGTAGCATGGCATTGAGTCCCAGCCCCACGCATAGCTTTGGCCTCAGCCACCTGATCTCCTGCAGGTTTAGAAAATACCACTGACCAGGGACTGGCTCACAGGAAGCACAGCGAGGCCATCCGTGTTTTGATTACTGTGAGGGCTTTGAAGAAGGATTAATATGGACTATTCAGTCTAGAGGAGTCTCTCAGGTGACCTTATTGTGGCCTCCAGTATCTGAAGGAGGCTACAAAAAAAGCTGGGGAGGGGCTTTTTAGGGTCTCAGGTAGCGACAGGACTAGGGGGAATGGAGCAAAGCTGGAGATGGAGAGATTTAGACTTGATGTGAGGAGGAAGCTCTTCACTGAGAGAGCAGGCAAAGCCTGGAATGGGTCGCCCATTGGTTGGGGCCCCATCCCTGGAGGTGTTTAAGGCCGGGCTGGATGAGGCTCTGGCCAGCCTGCTCTAGGGTGGGGTGTCCCTGCCCTTGGCAGGGGGGTTGGAACTGGATGATCCTGAGGTCCCTTCTAACCCTGACTGGTTCTGTGATTCTGTAACTTCTTCCCAGTGAGGGTGATGGGGCACTGAGAGGGCTGCCCAGGGGATTTGTGGGGACATTGGAAACCTGCCTGGACTCAGTCTGAGTGATCCTGCTGTGGCAGGGGGTTTGGACTGGATGATCTTTCAAGGTCCCTTCCTATCCCCGATGATTCTATGAAATACATGGTAGTGTATTATGAGACTCCTGGAAGACATCCTTCAAGTACTATGAAGACCTCTGCAGCTGACTGACTGCAATGTTGAAGATGCAGTTGCTGAAGATTTTGGGCCTCTTCTCTGCTGAACCTCTTCGTAGAAGAAAAAAAAAGGGAGTATCTGAGGACAAACTCTGGATCATTAGTTAAGGCCTTTGAGACCTATTTGTATTTCCTTATCATTTTCTAAGCATATAGTCAGCTCCAAGGCATTTTGCCAATGAAACAGCCTGGTGTTACTGGCAATTCTGTCCCTGCTCCTCTGTCACTGACTGGGAACTGGCCTCATGGTACCTAAACCCTTCCCCTCTCAAAACAAGCTTCACTGGTGTAGGACCCGGTGTTTGTCACATCTGGAGGCTTCCAATTCTTTCTCCCCTTGTTTCACCATAGGAAGTAGTGAATCGCAGCCCCATAACTGTTTCTATCCGCAAAAATGGGTCCTCACTGACTTATTTTACTGGAGGTGCACAGTAGAGCATATTAAATTTAACTAGAGAGACAGACACATAAATAACAAGAATGGTGAATCTTCCTGCTCAGAAAAAGTAATTGG
>VZRI01006298.1:512188-531904 GCA_013397515.1 Upupa epops
AATGATTCTATGATCACACATCCAATGGGATGCACAGTAGGATCTCCACGACCAAAGCTGAAGTACAAGTTCAGCAGCCAAAGTCTGTAATAAGCACCAAATACCTAAGATTGATGGCTTAGAAGTCTTAGAAGTTCTACCCTCAGGCATCATTCTTCTCCCACTATTATCCACAAACACTGCAGACCATCTGACACCAGAGTCTTTCATGTTCACCCTTCAGATCAGCAGCACATTGAAGAGTTGCTGTACAGAATTACTGAAGAGTTACTGACAGTGACAACCAGGCACTAAGCACTTTTCCTGAAGCAAAGCAGTAGACACAACTACTGTTATCAAGTATCAGGGGCAGTAAACTGACATCACCAATCTGCCCAGCACAGACAAGTATCACCCCAGAGGTGCAGCATCATTAAAGCCAGAGCTAGAGAACATACAAAACACCCTGCATTTTTCTGGACCACTAAAGGCAGTAAAGCATCCCCAACAGTTTAGAGCAGCTTGTAGCACAGAACTGCTGACAATCTTCTGTTTGTGATTCATCTGTGTGAATCCAAACCAAAATCTTTACACAGTCAACACCACAGATCAGGTACTGGTCAGGTAGTACCCACTTTTGATTAAGAAAAAGCAGAGGCTAGGAGATTTGAACTTGATTACCACGTTCCACTGGTTGACAAGCCAGAAGAGACACAACTTGAAGAGCAAATTCACTACAAAACTTGGTGTGCTTGAGCAACACCACCTATAATTCTTCTCTAAGACACTGAAAGAAACTGCAGAATCATTAATCTTCAGTATTTCCAATCCCAAAGGCATGTGGTGATTGCTGCTGAATGATCTCGTCTGGGATGGCAGTCAAAAGCAGTTAGATGCTAGAAACATCTTTAATTCCCTTTAATAGGGCAATGCCAAAAACACAAACAGGGCTTTTAAACACAAGAGTAAGGTTTGGGTGGGAAATGCACTAGCATGAAGGGCAGTTAGCTGCTATGCATGGAAATAGTCCTTCTTAAAAAGAGAAAGTTCAGTATGAAATAGAATAGAAATAAAAACCTTTACACTGCTGCTCTACACTTACCCAGAGTCTGTGACTTCCAGTGTTCTGGACCACAACAAATCCATAGAACCATAAATCACAGGATGGTTGAGCTTACAAGGGACTTCTGGAAGTCATTTGGTCAAGAGCTTCACACAGTACTGAAGGTGAGGCTACACCAACACTTATATAGTGGGATAATCACCTCCTTTCACCAGCTGGTCATACTGGTATATCTCAGATTACCCTCTTGGCTGCCAGGGCACATTGACACCTCTTATTGAGCCTGATGTCAACCAGCACCTCCAGATCACTTCTGCAGGGATCCCAGGTGCCTTTAATGATTGCCCAGTGTTTCAGTTTCTCTGGATCCCCTGTAAAGTCACTTGAAGTCAATCCAGTTAGTCAGGCATGGCTAATGCTTAACATCTCCTCATCTCCTTCTGAAACTTCCTCCTCATCACTACACTTGCATCCCTGCCCTTCTCAGAAGTCTTTTGAACTCTCTTGCCTGTTCTCATTGACCAGCCCACTTTTCCCACCTTGAATGCCAGTAATAAAGTGTAAATATGTTTGAAAATGGACCTGTTCCTCTTTCCATTGGCTTCACCTGATCAAGACTGCAATGCCTGGGCAAACTATGAGCCCTGTTCTGTGCTGCCCAATAGGATTATGACAGAAATGCATTGCAAACAGTAGATACAGTAAGGACTGTGATTCTAACTGCCAGTCCTGCTAGTTTTAACAACTACACACATACTTCTGTGTTACTAAGATGAGGTGAGAAACCTTTCTACTATTTCTGTTTTACCTGTTGCCCAGGCAAATGACTACGGTGTTATGTTAATCTTGCAAAGAGAGGTGTAAACACAACCTGGTTTAAGACATTCTGGTGAGTTCATTCCAATAAAAGGTGGACGGTTTTGCAAGCAGAAGTGGAGTTTCTCCAAAACCTCCTCTAGGACTTCCTGCATTGGACTGAGGGTATTATCCTACAACCCATAAAAAGAGGGAGCGGATGCACTACTTGATCTGAGCCCCGGTCTGCTCACTCTGATGTCTTACTAGTACAGACTCAGTGTTGTGTGGTCTCACTAAAGGAAATGGGTATTGCCTTGACTTCAACTGGATTGCATCTGTGTTCCCAAATGGAGTTGTACATGCAAACCACATGCTTTCAATAAATGCACAATAGCCTCTTTGAATGAAATTCTCAGCTATCGTGTGACACCACAACATGACAGTTTTTAAACAAGGAAATAAAATAGTTACTGACTTGATTTCTGGAAGTTATCTGCAAGATTTTAAACTCAGTTCCAACTCTTAGTTTAACTGCTGCCTTTTTAGTTCTGTCTCCTTTGCTTTTTCCCTCCTCCTGAACACAGCTCAGGCAGTGCTCTTCCACTGCCAGTTACCCTTCATCTGCTGCTGGTTCATCACTACTTGGGCTTCTGAAACATCCACCTAGGTCAACAGTACCCTGTCACAGAGGTTTGGCAGCTAACAAACTGTTACACATGGTTGGAAGTGATTAAAAGCAGAAAAACCTTCTCACCCCTCAGCTGGAAGACGTTTTTCCTACTCACAACAGGCAGCCCCAAAACAGCCTCTGCAAACATGAAGCTGCAGCCAAACCACAGATCTGACAAACTGCAATCAAACCAACCATTATTCAACAGATAAGCAGACAAATTAATTTACTCCCAGGGAACAAGGACTTATTCCTTCCACACTAGCAGTCACACAAGAGGCTCGGTCTTTCATACGCTCTGCATTCTGGATTTGCTGAGGAAGAGGGAATGGAGGTTTAAAAAGCCCTGAAGAAATGTGCATTTTTTCACTCTCTGTCCAAGGGCTTAATTACTCCTTGAAAGCAAAATAGCTTCAGTAGGTACCTCTCTGCTCATTCATTTCCTGAACAACAAAGGCTGAATATTGGGAGGGTATTTGGTGGAATATTTTAACACTTCCTATCTGGAAAGATATCAGCTTTTGACTTCTGTTGGCTACTATCCCCGGTGAGCCCAGTCTGACAGCTGGACCCAGCAATGCATGAAGAGTCCCTCCCCACCCTATGTACCTGCCAGCAATGAGTTAAACATTCTTTCCCATGAAGTAGGGGATGTGGCTTTAAATCAGTTTAGGAAGCATGTGAACCTGTAGCCAAGTCTCCTGATGGCAGGTGATTGCTACAACATGCAAACAACTACAACCTCATTCTTCCTTTGACCTTAACCCCTCCACTCATTCCTTAAGCAGTTGCAGGAATGGCTATGAATCATCTGTGAAGGTAAATCTCTCGCTGTGGCAAAGTCTTGGCAAGGGATTATGCCTGAGGTTTCCTGTTGGCTTCCCTAGGCTGTTACCTGGTTTGAGTGCTGACATCTCTATCCATGCAAAGTATGGACAGTCCATATCGAATGAATACATCGCACCCTCCCGAGAGATGGCAGGAGCCTAAAAGCTGTACAGTGCGGTGCCAGGGAACATAAACATCGCATGACACACGGCAGTATGTTACACATTACCAGAAACACGATAGCTGTGTTAGTGGGGTGCTCCACAAGGCTAATTTGCCCAGCTCCTCAGCAGCGGGAATGGTTGTGGTAGCCAAGCTGCAATGTGCAGTACAGATGTATCCCACTCACGAGGTCGCAGCATTCAGTGAGTCCTGACCAAAAGCCTGTAATTTCCATTGAACTTAAATATATGTTGGCAACATCTCTCATACTTAAGTCACATTTTGAATCTTTCAGTCTGAATGTAGGCATGTAAACTTAAGGTGATTAACTCAGAATTGAAGCCCCTAGATTATTCAGCAAACCAAGGCTCTGCACCACTTTTTTTTCCACTTATACCAGTGATCAGCACACAGGCCTGGCCATGACCTAACTTGTTTCATAACTGGACAGAAAGAGTGCTCTCTTTAAAGAGCAGAAGAGAAAAGAAGATGATTTGGGGTGATTTATGTGATGTGAGCATCATAGGGGTGTTGGATAAGATACTGGATGCTGAACAGAAGGGATCGAACAGAAGGGAAGAAGAGATGTATATTTGAACCACAATTTATCATACTTGGCATTAACATAGAAAAATCTTTCATACTGATGTTGGATGACATTTTAGTAAACTGGTGGCTGTTTGGATGTAGCAAGCTACATCCCAAAGGTGTCCTGAGATGCCTGGCATTTAGATAGGGAGTTACCTGGAAATAAGACAAGCTTTCTTCTCATCATTGTACCTGCTAAAATCCTGTAAGATTATTCTCTGTCACGTAAAGTATTTGAGAAAGGCTGGACATGATTGCAGGAATTCTTGGGCCCAGTAAAATATTACTAAGAGAATGATGCTCTCTTTTGGCCTCAAAAAGAACCTTTTATACTTTTTAATCATAGAATCATTAGGGATTTGAAGGGACCTCAAAAGATCATCCAGTCCAATCCCCCTGTCACAGCAGGATCACCCATGCCAAGTCACACAGGAACACATCCAGGCTAGTCTTCAACATCTCAACAGGAGACTCCACAGACCCCTGGGCAGCCTGTTCCAATGCTCACTGGGAAGAAGTTCCTGCTGATATTGATATGGAACCTCCTCTGTTCCAGCTTGCACCCATTGCCCCTTGTCCCATCACCAGATGACCCTGAGAAGAACGTGGCTCCATCCTCCTGACACCCACCAGTCACATATTTTTGACATGAATGAGACCACCCCTCAGCCTCCTCTTCTCCAAGCTTTATCTATTGTGCTAGCTTTCTAACACAAGATTCTTTGCAGGCTTACTGATGGCATGCTGGGCCTTTGAAGTAGAAGAAAAACTCTGATATTAAAAAAAAAATTAATGCTATAGAAGTAATTAACAAAATTAAATACATAAAGCATATAATAAAGTAATTAATAAAAGTAAATTCAAAGTAAATGAGATATAATAATACTCAAAACCTGTGAAGGAACTGCACAGTATTGATAAAATCAAGTAGAAGTCATAGCTTTTTCTTTCAAAATGTGACATTTATCAGTAATAAAATATTTCTAGTCGTTTATAACATCATTTATGTTATGCAAATTGTATTTTATGAGTTACAGTGCTAGATTTATGTGGGTTACCATAGGGTTCTTTCATTTGGTTTCACAAAAACTTGTACTGAGGTTTCTACCTTGACTGTTTTGCAGTCATCTCTCTTTTGTTCTATGTTTTTAATTAGGGAAGTCATATGTTTTATATTACTTGCTTTGTAAGAATAATAGCTGCTTCCATATTCCCATTAAGCTCTAAAAGATTATCTAACTAATCTATTTACAGCCTTATTTCATTCTATGTCCCTATAAAGTAGTAGAGCTGTTTATCTGTTACTCTTCTACCAGGACTCTTTTTCCCATAGAAGGAAAGCAAGAAGACATTTCAAGCTGGATATTTAAGATAGTTCTAATTATCTCTGCTTGTCACAGTGAAAAAACATTACTGTTAAAATTTAATCATGTCCTAAACTATAAATGATCCCTACCAGATATGAAGCCACTTTTTCTCTTTAAAACAAACAAATTATAACCATGCAGATAGCTTTAATACTGTTCTGCCTCTCCTGCAGTACAATTAGGCACTGACTCAGTGGATTAAAGGGAGCTGAGCACAGTCGCTCCAGCTGGTGATTTGCTCCTGTCTACATACCTGAGACAGTCACTTGTTATTTCTCAAAGCATGCCAGAGTCATCCTTGATGTTCTAACTGCTCTTTTAGCATCAGGAAATTAGTAGCCCACATCTGGAGAATAATTTGATCCCCCCACTGGCTGTTTTATGTGACAGGACGTGGCAGGCTGCCTCAACCTTCCACCAAATTAGCAATAAGGAAGCAGGGTTCCATCTAGAAAGTCCAGGCTATAGACTGCTCTTGAAAACTGCTAATATCAAACTGTTGCTACAATGGCAAGGACTGACAGGTTTGATAGGTGCTGCAGTGTGCCAGTGCCCTTCCATGTGGTAAGAGCTCTAACTACAGAAATCTGTACGATGGAGACTTGTCCAATGAACCTACCCTGACTAAACCAGTTCAGAACGCTAGCAAAGACAAACAGCAAGACCCTGAGTCCATCTCACACAGCAGTTTCAATACTTCCAGCCAAACTGGCTTAGTTGTATCCAAATATCCCCTTGTGATGATCCCTGCCCTGTGCTAGGGATCAAATTCGAGGTGTTTTTGAGATGTTTCCAGGCTGAGGGCCAAGCCACAGGTGTGAAAGGTGCTGATTGAAAACAACTACATGGTATAACAGTCCCATGCCTGTGCTTAGGTCCACACATTGAGCATCTTTATTTTACTAATGAGAGGTTCCTTGTTCAGCTGGCATGGAAAAAATACCTCTTTGAACAGGAAATGTAAAGATTTTATAATGTTTCTGTATTGCAGTGTCTTGGCTCATAGGATAGGCAGTGCTGACATCAGAAAGGGGATGCTACACTGCAACTGGGCAACCTCAGCTGTTTGAAGAATTGTAGGTTGTAGCTCATCCTGATTAGCAATCAACTCCATGTGGCTTCATACTCAATGAAACAGACCCTATCTGCTCTGTCTCCAAAACTGCTACAGGATCAGTCTCTGCACCTAAAGTTTTCAGTATTACAATGTTCCTTGGCAGAAATCGTGTTGTATTATGTGAATTCCTACACAAATGAGATCATAGAATCCTTAGGGATCGGAAGGGACCTCGAAAGATCATCCAGTCCAGTCCCCCAGCCACAGCAGGATCACCCAGACCAAGTCACACTGGAACACAGCCAGGTGGGTCTGGAACGTCCAGAGAAGGAGACTCCACAACCCCCCTGGGCAGCCTGTTCCAGTGCTCACTCGGCACGCAGTCTGCTAACAGATGCAAATTACTGTGTAGTATCTTGTTGTAGGAACGTAGGTAAACAAGGACATAGATTTCAGAGTCTGGAAGATAAAAAGCTGCAAAAGACATAAAGAAAATGAATCCTTTCTTCATCCACAGAACATTTAACAAGTCTTTTAGCTAAAAAGTTCTGCAAGGGCTGCTTTAGATTTATTGGTGACATGAGAAAGGAAGATAACCTTTTGATCTTTGTGTATTTTCTTGCTGAACCAACTCTCTTTCAACATTCTTTTCATTAAGTGGTAGTTCTCTCTTATTAGCCTGAATAATAATAACCTTCAGGAGCACTTCTGAAAGAGCAGAACTTTACCAAAAAGGGAATTTCAATAAAATATCCCAGTGCCCTTGACTGAAATTAACCCTTTTGTATTTAAGTAATCAAACAAGGATTCCCCTAAGGTAAAGTCAGAGGGTTTAGAATAAGCTTTGCCAATCAGATTTCCAATAAAAAAAATGAAGTTAGGGATCTTAATGTCTTAGAATAAGTCAGTATTTGTGGATCTTAGCAACAACAATGTCATGCATGCCCTTCTGAAAACTGATCTTGTAGATTTCTGGTGTTTCCAAGACTACTGGGGTCTTTACGAAGGCTGCTTCCAGCACAAAGATCTCAGCTGTCCTAGGGAGTTCTTCACATCATCAGATGGGATTCCAGAGAAAGGACTGAAATGATATAGACAAGTAGTTAATACTATTGGTGCCCAGGTAGCCCACAAACCATGAGAGTTTTACACCCAAGACAGGGTAATCCTACACTTCTGTCCAGGGGTGCACAGTGTGGAGTGGCAGCTGGAAACCACCAGCACCTGAGCTGCATCCTGTCTACACAAAGCAGCAGAGCGTGCTTCTCTAACGCTGCTATATTTGTCACAGAGCTTTTAATAACACTCACTCTAGATTTATGCACCAAATCTGACTGAAATGCATGTGAAACACAGGGCATTTGTTTGATAAATACTTCAGATTTATCCAGAAGATTGCTATGGAAAATTATGTCACTATTACTTTCTCTTTGTGTTTACTAACAGCAACACCTATCTGTCTCTTCTCTTTCATGAGTCATATTTTACCATAATCTGACCCTCATGAACTCTCTGGTGTTTTGTACCTCCTTACACAGGTTTTTTTGAGATGACACCCCAAAGCCTAACAGTATTTTAAGGTAAGATAATGGATAGGCTTGGCTGAGTCCATTATTAGTAGAAGATCAGTGTCTCTGCAGAGTTATACACAAGGGTTCAAATCCACAAGTCTCTCAGTGCTCAGCTACGTTTATATTTAAATGTATAGAATCACTAGGGATCAAAAGGGACCTTGAAAGATCATCCAGTCCAATCCCCCTGCAACAGCAGGATCACCTAGACCAAGTCACAGAACAGAACATTACAGATTGGAAACGATCTCTAAAGATCATCCAGTCCAATCCTTCTGCCACAGCAGGATCACCCAGACCAGTCCAGGCAGGTTTCAAACATCTCCAAGGAAGAAGACCCCACAAACCCCCTGGTCAGTCTCTCCCAGTGCCCCATCACCTTCCCTGGNTCCCCCAGTGAGCCATCACCTTCCCTGGGAAGAAGTTATAGAATTGGTTTAGAGTTGGAAGGGACCACAGGATCATCCAGTTCCAACTCCCCTGCCATGGACAGGGACACCCCACCCTAGAGCAGGCTGGCCAGAGCCTCATCCAGCCCGGCCTTAAACACCTCCATCTTTTTTATAGATAAGGAACTTCTGGAATCACTGATGAATAAAATAAAATCCTCCTCTGCCCAACACACCTGAGTACCACAGGCAAGTTGCTCACACACAGGTAGAAGCTCATGGGCTGAACTTCCCATGGACTGCTGTCAAAAAAGAGCATCATTTTCCCGATGCACAGTGGAAAGCAGTTGAGGAGGAGAAGTCACAGCCCAGCAGCCGAGGCAGCACCCATCCTGGCACCAGCTGCTTGTCTGCACGCTGCCGGCAGAGCAACACGAGCACAGATTAGGTCGGTCCATGAAGTGCAGCAGATAGAGTGTAGACGCGGTGCTGACTGCAGGTCAACATCACAGCAGCCAGGGTGGGCCACCTCACAGCCCCTGGAGCGGGGGACACTGAGGTCAGGCTGCTGCATCAAAGGGGCAGGAAGAGATTAATATTCTGCTTTTATTGCTTTAATGTGAAAGTATTTGTCTACCTGCAAGAGGTGAAAGAATCTTGCTTTGCACCATGTTTTAGGTATTACAGGCTGTTAGGGGTTTCCTTCAGGATTTATGAGTAGCAGATGCTATTAAGAGGAAGCACTGCAAGAAAAGCTGGAGAATGCTTAAAATGTCGCTGTTCTCGTTTCACTTTCATTTCAGTGTCTGGCTGTTTAAAGCTAACCACAGCATATGCTGTTCTAGGAGAAGATGAGAAGCAAATGATGTCGCAAGTACCAATTAAAACATTCTGAAAGTCATTTACCGTCACAGAACCACGGGAGGGATTTCATTTCTGGCGACTGACACGAAGAATCCTGTTACTGAATGTATTTCATGTCAGCATTAACCCTTCTCTGATTTTTCACAATAAGGAGTGGGGAGGGCACGGCTGCCTTCGGTTGCAAACCAACTAGTTCTTGTTTGCCAGAGGGACTGCCAGAGTCAGGACATTTGAAACCTTTATCATTCTGCTCATTAAAGGCTGCAGACTGGCCAGATTATTAATTGCCAGGTGCTACTCATCTCCAGTCTTGATTCTGCTGTTATCAAATCGGAGAGCAGGAGATACTCGCAGCCTCCAAACCTAAAATAGCTCAAAAGTGTTGGTAAAGATATAGTGGCTCTGAAGGTACAGAAAGTGCTCTTTGTCAATTTTGTTCCACGGTGTTAACTGACATTCTGCATGCAGGGCTTGACAGTCCTGTTAAAACTTAGTTTAAAAGTAAATAAAAGACTGAGAATTTGGCTGCTCGTTGCGTGGGCCACTCCAGCTTTCATAACCTAAACCGAGGAGGCTTCCAGAGGCGCCAGATCAGACCTCTTCACCACAGAGGCAAAGCTGATAAATGCATAGCTCCCCTTTTCATTTAATATTCATTTACTCTCTTTACCGATGACAGGCCTGGAATGCTGAGAGCTGGAAGAACAAATAAGTTTGGACCAGAGCTGTGGAAATAAAGATGTTCTCAGGGTAATCTCTGACCTGCCAATCCAATAGAAGTGGGAAGAACTGTATAAAAAGCCTGGATTATTTCATAGTGTTTGCAAGCAATTGTCTTCTCTTTACTGCTCAAGGGAATTACTGGAAGCTTTTGCTTTAAAATCAGTGTAAGTTTTGCCCTAGTCTTCAATGCAGATAAGTTTAGGCCCTTTGGATATATTGGGTCTGTCACGATGATGGCTACAGACATGGTTTGTACCAAAACCCTGAGATCTCAATTTCACTGGCAGCATGGGAGCAACTTCCCTACTGATGGTGGGGACATGTTTTCACCCAGCTCACTCTCTTCTGTGGATGAGCTCTTCTGCCTGGCACGAGGTGATAAAACACACAGAAATGGTTCAAAACATCACCAGGTGAGGGTTAGATGGAACACTACGAAGCAGTTTTTTCCCCACAGGGTGGTCAAACAGGCTTAGAGAAGAAGTGGCTGCCCCAAGGCTGTCAGTGTTCAAGTAGTATTTGCTCTTAATAACATGCTTCAGCTTTTGATCAGCCCTATATCAAGCAGGCAGTTGGAGTAGATGATTGCTATACATCCCTCCAAACTGTCTGGCTCTCTTATAATAAACTTCCCCTAGACCGCATCAATCTGGACTGCTCACTGCAATGCAGCAGGTTGTGTTACCAGTCTTTACTCAGATACACTGCTGGATGCAGCCCAACCTGAGGATGGATGAGCTGGCACATCCATCACGAGTGTATGACTTACCATTAAAAGCAACAGCACACCGTCATGAGCAACGAGCTCGCACAAACCCATATGTTTCTGCTAAGCCGTTTGATCCTATAATCAGTTGAGCTATCTTCCTCTGAAGACAAAAGTCAGCCCACATTCCAGGCTTTGAAAAAAACACTCTTTTTTCTTTTATTGATTTTATTTTTTATTATTAAGATAATTAATTTAATTAAAAATTTATTTAATGTTATATTAGTAAAATTAATTATTAATTTTTTCTTTAATTTTTAATTTTTAATTCAGGTGATTTGTATCGTGTTGTTATCTGGCATAACACAGTGCAGGGAAACACAGGAAAAGCTGACTGCTCTTTCAGCTACCAGGCATAATTTTTGGAGAGTATATTTCCTAGTCAGTGTTTGAGCAAGAACAAATAGAGAGCAAAAGACTACTTATAGACTGGAAACGTTACCAGCTTCAGAAAGAGCGACTGTGGATATTTCTACTGCACTGTGACCCATACAACAGATAATTTGAAGGTACTTCTTCTGTCTCAAGTTGCCAAAATAAAACAGAATCAAAATAAAAGGCCTTCACACTCAAAATAACATAGGCAGCAATAGAAGGCAATATTAAAAGATCCCTATATGAATAGCTAAGTAGTGACAGAAGGAGGTAGGAAGAAACAGGCATCCCCATCTACAAGAACCAACTGGGAGTCAAAGACAACACAATTATTTAGTGTGGTCAGAGAGGTTGCCCTTGGGCTGAGTTCAGGGAGTATCTGGTGGCTATCTGGATAAGTTTCCTAAAGCAAGGTCTGTTAAACTGGGATATACTCCTGAGGAAAGTGAGGGATGCCCCTTAATAATCAGGTCAGTTAAAATGAGCTTGTAGGCTGCAGGGAACAATTTTAGACTGGCAGGGGAGAGTAACGGGCAACCCAGTGCTCAGCTTTCCATCTCTAGTTACTCTCACTCGGTGACTGCACGTTTCAGGGGACTCGAAACAAGATACCAGTCTCTTGCATTGAGGACGCTGGAGATTTAGTGTGGCTTGTTTGCCAGGGCTCTGACACTAAGGTGTTATTTCAGTAGAGGCGTACTGACACTGTAACCAGAAGTGAGTTTGGATGAAAACACCACAAAAGCCCTATTAAAACATTGTCAGAGGGAAAAGCCGCGTGCACGTACACATCCCAGCATCGGCTTTTAAATATTAATTAAAGGTTGAAGCATGGAATGGATCTGGGGAATTCTGAGACTGATTACAAGTTATGGCCTGCTTCCTGTTGCCATTGAAGTCAAAGGCAAACCTCCCATTGATCCCATGGGAACGCATGCTACACTTTCCCACTCCACAGCTCTCATATTTTTTAATGGATTTAAACATTTTTGCTTCAAAAAAAAAAAATCACACTCAAGCTGTCACTGAATTGCTAGAAGCTCCATGTAATTTGAAATAATCCAGATGTGAAAACCTCTACAAATGAGATTTATAAAGGAAACAAAATTTTAAGGGTTATGTTGACAACCCTTGCGATACCACTGACATCAATAAAGGGAAAAGAAGTTATCTTTTGCAGCTCTGTGGGGACAAACCTATCGAGCTACTCCCATCTGAAAAAAACACCTCCCACTAGGACTTCAAAAGACACTGGTCACAGGCTGACATGCAGGGGGTTGCATACACACGGTAGTTGTTTCTGAGCTATTTGTATGCAAAGGTCCGAGTTCAGAGGTCACACTGTACATCACACACAGCATATTGGTGACATTTCAGAAGTGTAGGTGTAGCTGAAGAGCTATGTCATGCAATATTACTTGACTCCCTGTATGTCCCGACAGCCACATGAACCTCTCTAAAGCAGCCTGACAAAGACCTGAGCCACTCGTATATCCAAGCAACTGTCATCCTCAAGCTCAGTTTTTCTTTCAGGTTTCATTTTATGAAATTCCTGGTCCACAATAAGCTTCTCTCTGGACAAGAACTGCTGAATCTTGCTTGCACTGATGAAAGGCACTGAACTGAAGTCCAGTCTTGAGCTGTCACTTTAAGTTGGAGAGTCTCATCCTGTGCTCCTGTTTGATGTCTTTATAGCTGCTTTTCATATGCCTATTTTGCAAAGCTTAGCTGTTTTCCTGCATTTGATTTTGCTGGCAGTGAAATAACAACAAAACTTCAGGAGTGACAAGTCCTTCTAAACTTTTAGTCAAGCGAAAAAAGAGGAAACTTCCCTAACAGAGTCATCCCCATCTTGTTTTTTTTCAGCTAAAGGCACTGTACGAATCTTTAACAATAGAGGTTACTGAGAAGATATGAGGGTAGTTCTAATAAAATCCAGTCCTTCCAGCACAGGGAGATGAGAAGGAGACTCTTGGCTTTCTGTATCCAACCCTCAGAATGGCCTCTATATTCTCCTATCTTCCCTTAATTCAGGTCAAGGAAAATAAAACAAAAACTAGCGTTGCTCTTGGGACAATTAAGCTCATTGTACTGTTTTTGTAATTTTTACTCCCCTTTTCCTCCTGTGAATTCAATAGCTGTCTTAGCTCAGAAAATCCAGCTACTTTCGTGGCAAAGACAATCTTTTCAACACTAAGACTCCCACTTGGGCAACGGATCTCATCCCCCTGGTACCCAGTGACAGAACATGTGGAAATGGTTCAAAGCTGCTCCAGGGGAGGCTGAGACTGGGTGTTAGGAAGCAGCACTTTACCCAGATGGTGGACAAACACTGGAACTGGCTTCTTGGAGAGGCTGTCAATACCTGTCAGTATTTAAGAGGGATTTGGACAATGTCCTTAATAGCATGCTTCAACTTTTGGTGAACCCTGGATTGATCAGGCAGTTGGACTAGATTATTCCAGTTGAAAGACTCCTATTCCATTCCTTTCTATTCTATCCCATACTATTCCATGCCATACTATTCAATTCCATTCCTATTCTATTCCATTCCATTCTGTTTCATTCCATTCCCTTCCATTCTCATTCCATTCCATCCTCTTCCACCTTATGCTAGGTTATCCTAATCTTTGCTATGCTATAGTGTTCTCTACAGTTAATGACTACAGAAAGAACAATCATACGTAAAGAACAAAGGACCATAATCATCATGAGTAGATGAAAATACATGGCACAGTGTAAACAAACCTTTGTTCATACTTTGCCTGCAGGAATCATAGAATCATTAGAGATTGGAAGGGACCTCAAAAGATCATCTAGTCCAATCCCCCTGCCACAGCAGGATCCTCTAGAACCAGGCACAGTCAATCAATTTTCATGAGCTTATTAATGCAATAATGCTGCAATTAGGACTCATTGTATGTACACGTATAACAGGAAATAATCAGGTGAAGAGCTCTTTAAAATCTCTATTCATAAAGAAAGCAAGTCTGACATTTGTTAAGACTCTGCACGAGTTAGATAATTAGCTCCCACTGCATCGTAGCGGTATTTGAACAGCTAATTCCCTTAGATCTGTTAGAAAATGGCAGATAGCCACAGTAAGAGAAGAGGAGGAAAAGACAATGATTAAAGCAGAGGTTTGGAAGAAGCTCAATTTTGTTGAAGCAGATGTCTTCCAAAACTGTATCTGTTTCAACAACACTTCTGCGAATCCAAAGTTTTCCAAGTATTCCAAGCAGAAAACAGGAGAAGGATCAAGATCAACCCTGACATTTTGTTGGTTCAGATGTTGGGGTGTCAAAGACACGAGATGAAATTCTCAGTCTGACTCAGACAGTAAAACATTTGTCCCAGATCATAAAAGAAAGGAACAATTATGAAAACAAAGTCAAAATAGACCCAAACCTTCTCATGTAAAACTGTTTCTGGTTTTGATTTGATATTTCTTCATCATTTAATTCTGTAAAGTTTTCAGGAGATTTGGGATTTGTCTCAAAATAGGATCAAAATTTAAATGTTTGAAACTTACCGAACAATGTGTTTCTACTACCTTTTTTGACTCTGCTGTTATTCACACCACAGTGCCTTTATCACACGTAAAATTCTATGGTTTTATTTCACTAGACATTCATGCTTCCAGCCTAGAAGAATAGAAATACGAAACAGTCACCACTGCAACTTTTAACTAACTCCTACACGGATGTGCTACGTAGGGCTCTGCATATCTAAAGGTACACAGAGAGATGTGAGTCCTTACATGGCCACGGTTTCCTGTCATTATCTTCTTTCAGGACAGCATGTGTTTTTCAAACAGATGGTCTCTGAAGTGCTGAACCGAGCTGAGCTGGCTGCGTTGGCACTGTTTGCTTGCAGGGATTCATTCATTGTCCCCGCAGTCGATACCATACACTTAGCTGTGGCAGCTCTAAGTGGCAGTCACAGGGAAACTGTCTCAGCCAATTCCTATCCCAGATCTGATTTAGACAAATGTGCTATAGCACAAGTTTTTCGAATACATTCAGTTCTCTTTTCCCCTCTGTCCTTTAGGGTTTTTGTACTAAACTATTAAAAACTTCCATGAGTGAAGGGAATGAGGTCTTGTCTTTTCAAAATGGGTAGTTCTGCCAAAGGTGTCTCAGTTCAAGGACTATTTTAAGTTTCTATCTTTCTGGTAGAACCAGAACTTCGTTCAGCTACTGCTAAAGTAAATATTCCTGAAGAAAAGCACTCCTGAGCTATACTGTATTTCTCAGGTTCTCCTTTCTTTCCTCACTCTCATGTATTCAGGTTTTTCTAAGCCCTTGGAAACAAATATGTAATGAAATATATCCCGTTCGGGGCAAGCTGACACCATGCAATCCATCACATTGTAAAGACCCTGAAACACACAGACAATAACTGTTCCAAAACCAGAAACAGGGTAGATGCGTCAGCCTGTCACTACATCATAACTCAGAGGTCCTTAACTTTGGCTACAGCGCTCCGAAGAGCACGGGCTGGGTGTAGCTCAAGGATCATCTATCCTTTGCACCACCAGGCATAGATATCTCCCCTTCCCTTCTCCCTCACGCCTCCAGAGCATACCCTTGCAATAAAGCCTTCCTGAATATGAATACAAACAAAACTCTCCTCTATATGATGCTCTTATGGATCATTTATTTTCTAAGGTGTTTTTTTTAAAGGCAAACCACAAACAAACAACTACCACTGAAAATTAACTTTCTTCCACTGGGAGGTGTGCATTCATTCCCAAGAAGGACTATTTTTATCAAGTCATTTTTATCAAGCAATCTATTGAAATTGAGTAAAATAACAGTGTCTGAGAGGAAAAAATGTAAATGAGAACGGGTGGCAAATAATCACCGAATCACAGATTCAGAATCAGTTACGAAGGAAATAAAAACCCCCTTTGCCTGATAAACTGATTTGCAGATATTAAAAGCCACGGAATAATGGGACTGCAGTGTGTTAGAATGAAAGCTTCATAAAGCATTCGAGATTGTGTGTCACAAAATGTGTCTTGACATGTTTACCTAAGCCAATCTGAATTATGAAAGAGAGAAATGTAGATTTAGAACTAGCTACAGGAGCAAGGAAAGGAACAGAGTAAGGAAGAACTCTTACATTGGAAGAGACAGGGAGTGAGACTGACTATCTCCATCTGGAAGTTGTAGTATAGAGAACACGGATGAAATTGTGAGGCAGTGGCCTGGAAGATGTGCTAGCACTAGCTGAAAAGAGGAGGGCTAAGGGAAGTAAATTTTTCCTTTGAATAACTTTGGAACAAATCCATCCATAGGAAGAAACTAGGAAAATCAGTTTAGCATGAAAGCAATTTGGGCAGCAAAACAGACATAATCTGCAAAGCACTCTGCGGCACTTCTGATGGTGGATGAATGAAGAAATGAACAGATGACTGAATGGACAGACAAGCATTCTTTGTCTTGTACCTGTGCTGAGGTCCCAAAGAGGAAGCAGACTCTCTGTAGGCAGATGGGCTTCTGTAAAACATCAGGCACTGTATAGAGACAGGGACTCCTGAAAAGAAATAATCCTAAATGTATTTATCCTGGAAGAGCAAGGAAGGGTAAGTCTGGTAATGGTCCTCTTACACTAAAAGTAAGGGTGAATAGTGAAAAAGGGACTGTTTAGGGACTCTGAAGATGAAACTAAGACTGAAGAATTTAGGTTATTAGAATTTAGGTCGAGTATCTCAAAGCCTTCTCACAGGGAGCCGTACAAGGCTGTGGAGAAGTCAAAGATATCTTAAATTGGATGGAAGGCTTTAAACATGACTGAACAGAACTCTAAGACCAAGACTTCAAGAATTGCAGGCTCTAAGTCAGGCCTCTGCCAGCACGATTAGCTGATAAACGGCTTCTATACATTAGTGCATCTGTGAAAGGCTGCTCTGAATTTCATCCAACCCTGGAAATCTCACTTCATTTCCTCACCTATAGCTGCCTCTTCCCTTCCCTCTCCTGACATCTCTATCCATAAGAAACCAACACAAGTCTTTCCAGAACATACTATGATGGTCCTCTGGTCTGAGCTCTAGAAAAGCTGTATCTCGCACAGCAGGATGCGTGTGTGGACAAAGTCCTTCCTCCAAACTCTGTGCAAAGCTGACTTGGTCCAAACACAGCTGCAGGCTTCAGGATTCTCCCGTTCCCTAGGTTGTGTTTAACATTGAATTTCTCACCATTTTCATGGCCGATTTTATATTGATGGCTTATAACCTGTATTTATCATCTTATCGCCTGGATCTGTCCCTGTGTGACTTGGTCTGGGTGATCCTGCTGTGGCAGGGGGATTGGACTGGATGATCTTTCAAGGTCCCTTCTGATCCCTAATGATTCTATGATTCTCATCTAAAAAGGTCACCTGATTTTGAAACCCCTAAGTGCCTTATTTGCCTTGGATGCAGTTGAGAAGAAGGGTTTAAAATCTGTACAAGGCTTGTTGCTTGTTCTCTCCATAAAACCCATCAATTGATTCTAGCTCTGCATTTACCGCATCAATTTCTATTGCGTAGTAAGTACCCTTGGTGATGTTTGCTCTGCTTAACAAAGATCAGCCGCTACTTTGTCATAAACTGTTCAAGCTTACAAAAGCATTTTAGCATCTTGTATAAATATTTATGTTTTAAATATTAGAAGCATTAGTTTTGCTAAAATTTATCTTCATTTTTTGAATGAATATATTTCAGCTACTTCTTACGTAAAGATGGTTGATTTCTGACTCACTATAGACAGTATCATCAATCACCCAAACCACGCACAGTCACAAACGACTGTGGTTTGCAATGAGCTCTTGGAAAGCTTTACGTTTTCTAAAATAATATTTATGTTTAATATCCTGAACAACATGTATTTCAAGAGGCAGAAATAAAGTGCCTGGGCTGTATATAGTGGAAAGAGTTGAATTTCAGGCAAAGGGGGCTGGAATAGCTGAATGAAAATAGTACAGTGGAGTTAAGTGCTGAGAGCTGCAGTAATGTGATGCTTCAGCCTTTTCCTTTTGTAGACAGCTCTTGTAAAGCCCGCAGAGGACTAGACAGACATCTTTTCAGGACTATACTCTCAGGTCCTAGTCCTAACTCTAGGTAAGGGTGATGTCAGGCTTGGTCTTCTTGCCTTGCTGGCTTCCACCTAGCACACCCATAAAAATGGAGCTACAGTCAAGATTAAGAGCCCCAGTCAAGGTTAAGTGGAGATCAAAAAGCAATACAGATGAATGATGGACCAGTGAATAGAGAACTACATTTAGCTTTGCTTGTAAATCACAACCAAGATGTGACAAGAATAAATCAGTGAAGTTATAAAGGAGTAATGTTTCGTTCTTTTATTTTTAGTCAACTATCTAATCCTGGGGAGGAGGTAAGGAGGGATCCTGCAGCTGTGCTTCAACTGCTGCTTATTTTATTCTTCTGCCTGCTGAACACAAACAAGCACAGTCCTGCTGCTGGAGGGACTGTTTGACCCAGCTGAGGAGCCTCTGCTTTGCTAGTGCACCTTCTGGAGATCCTTTGTGCTCCTCATGAGATAATCTCTAATCCGCCTTGAAGATGGCCTGGATTTTCTAAGCAGCTCCTGCTATTTCTCTGAAACAGCAGCTTAGCTGACTCTTGATGTTCAGAGTAGACAAAAGGCAACTATTTTGCCACCACATCCAGACTCCTGCATGCACATAGAGCCACCATGCAGATGTCTTCCCAAATTCTGTGGCTACAGCCACAGATTTTATTTTCTTACCTAATAATGATGCTGCACGTGGAAAATTTCTAACCCCAAAGCTCCTGTTCTCCCCTGTACAGATAAATCATTCTACATCATAGAATTATGATGGCTGGAAGGGAACTCCAAAAGTCATTCAGTCCAAACCCCTGCAGTGAGCCAGGACATTCTCAACTAGCTCAGGTTTCCAAGAGCCTTATTGCACTGTCAGCAAATTTGCTGATGGCACAAAACTGGGTGGTGTCACTGACACCCCAGCAGACTGTGCTGCCATTCAGTGAGAGATGGACAGGCTGGAGAGCTGGGCAGAAAGAAATTTAATGAGGTACAAGGGTCAGGGTGGAGTCTGGCATCTGGGCAAGAACAAACCCAGGGACCAGGAGAGGTTGGGGACTGACCTGCTGGAGAGCAGTTGAGGAGTAAAGGGACCTGGGGGTCCTAGTGGCCAGCAGGATGACTCTGAGCCAGCAATGTGCTCTTGTGGCCAAGAGGGCCAACATCATCCCAGTGGCATCAGAAGAGGGGTGGTTCTTCCCCCCTCTACTCTGCACTAGTGAGACCGCATCTGGAGTATTGTGTCCAGTTCTGGGCCCCTCAGTTCCAGAAGGACACAGAGCTGCTGGAGGGTGTCCACCACAGAGCAACAAAGATGATGAAGGAAGGAGTGCAGCTCCCTGATGAGGAAAAGCTGAGAGAGCGGGAGTCTCTTGAGCTTGGGGAAGAGAGGCTGAGGAGGGACCTCATTCATGTCTATAAATATGTGACGGGTGGGTGTCA
>VZRI01006298.1:532034-554485 GCA_013397515.1 Upupa epops
AGGAGGTTCCATATAAATATCAGAAGGTATCGGAAGGTACTTCTTCCCAGGGAGGGCACCGGAGCATTAGAACAGGCTGCCCAGGGAGGTTGTAGAGTTTCTTTCTCCAGAGACATTCCAGACTCGCTTGGCTGTGTTCCTGTGAGACTTGGTCTAGGTGATGCTGCTGTGGCAGGGGGATTGGACTGGATGATCTTTCAAGGTCCCTTCTGACCCCTAATGATTCTATGATCTTCAGGGATGGGGCTCAACTACCTTCCCTGGGCAACCTGTTCCAGTGTTCACCCCCCTCCTGCTAAAGAACTTCTTTCTAACATCCAGTTTAAATTTACCCTCTTGCCCCTTGTCCCATCACTCCAGACCTTTGTAATGAACACCATATTTATGTGAAGCATTTTACATTAGGAAGTGTTTACTCCACAGCTGAACAATTCCAGACTTACATGCAAAATGCCAATACAATGTGAGTCATGGAATATCGTGGCCCAGAGGATTCTCCATCGCTGTTAACTGCCGCACAGCCTGCTGTCAGCAGAACGTTCTCTTGCACAGGTAAACCTTGCCAGAAGTGAACAGCTCTACTAGAGGCGTAATTATAATCAGAAGTGTGGGCATGCCTCAGTCCGTGGGCAGTGGAAAATAATCGCCGATTCCCTCTCACAAGCAGCCATGTGCATTGCAAACGACAGTGAACGCTTAAAGCGCCGAGGACGTTCGATGTCACCACCAGCAGGGTGTACATGTTAGCCCGATAAAACACACACATCTGCCTGCAGCCCAGTGAAGTGAACAATGCTGTGAATTTGGCAGGTACCTCAGTGCTGCTGACAAGGACTGCAGCCAATGTTTCCCACAGCAGTTCCCACCGAGCAGTGTAATCAGGAAGAGAGAATTGAGCTGAGCCCACCTAGCAGCAGACCCCGGGAGGCTAAGGGGTTCATTTACTGTTCCAAAAGCCCAAGTGTTTGATAGACCTGTGGTCTCTGAGCCACCTCTCAGTAATTCAGTGTGAGTTTGGCTACTCTTCAACAACTCTGATATAAAGAATTTACTCCTAGAAACCTCCACATTCAACCTTAGACAGAAATTAAAGAGCTGTCTCCTTGCTTCATCATCTTCAGGCAATGATAGAGAGCTGTGGGGCCCAGTGAAGCCACTCTCACAGATGAATCTTTGACCACACTTCTGGATAGACAGTGTTTACCAGAGCAAAAGGACACTTGGGTCAAGTACAGTAATAAAAGGAGTAAAAATGAGATCATCTAACAGTGCCAAAAGAACCACTGGTAGAAAAAAACACCTTAACCTTCCAGAAATAAATGTTCATACAGGAACAGTAAAATTCTAGCTAAATCAGCAACAAATCCCACACCAACTTTTCCTGCAAGTAGAAGAAAAAACAGCTGAGTGACACCTTTCTTATAATAGAATTAGTACCCAGGTTAACCTATAGCCATAATAAGAAGCAGATTTTCACACACTCTTTCCCAATGCCTGTGATTTTCAGGTAGCTCTGCTGTTTCATGCTTCCTCAAAACTGCTAAAAATAGACCCTCTTTTTCTTCCCTACACAAAATAGGTCTCAAATTTGTCAGTCTCAGGTTATTACCTATGTGTCCCTGCCTTAAAAAGACTGAGCTTCATCTTCAGGATAAGACACCATACTTTTGTTTTCAAACTGTTTACTGTCAATAAGCCTTCCAGAAAGAAAGGCTGAGGGAGCTGGGTCTCTTGAGCTTGGAGAAGAGGAGGCTGAGGGGGGACCTCATGAATGTCTATAAATAGGTGAGGGGTGGGTGTCAGGAGGATGGAGCCAGGCTCTTCTCAAGGTCAGCTGGGGATAGGACAAGGGGCACTGGGTGCCAGCTGGAACAGAGGAGGTTCCCTATCAATATCAGCAGGCCCTTCTTCCCAGGGAGGGTAACAGAGCACTGGGACAGGCTGCCCAGGGGGGTTGTGGAGTCTCCTTCTCTGGAGACGTTCAAGCCCCTCCTGGCTGTGTTCCTGTGTGACTTGGTCTGGGTGATCCTGCTGGGTCAGGGAAGATTGGACTGGATGATCTTTCCAGGTCCCTTCTGATCCCTAATGATTCTATGCCACATGAGAGCCTAAGGTTAATCCTCCTCTTCTTACCCTTTGTGCCTCTACAGCCTTCCTGGCTGCCTTTGGAAAACAGGAGTGAACAAGCACATACAAAAGAGCAACTCCAAAGTAAAAATGTTTTGTACAGGGATTAATGTGGTGTGAAATCACATTATGTGGAGAAACCTTCACTTTCTGCCTGCCCCAAGCAATTACAGCTAACAGTTTTTATAAGGAGTGGTGTTTGGAACCATAGAATCATTTGGAAGCACTTTAGCACAGGGGTTTAGCCGAATTGGAAAAAGAGTAGCTTTGTGACTAACTGCCTTCCACAGGAACAAAACCCAGGTAGCATTGGAGTTGCAGACACTTTTTTACATTCCTGCAGCTCTGGTGCACTTGGAGTAGCCAGGTCTGTAATGCTGAGCATGTATTCCCCAAGGCATGAACTGAGGCATGAGATGCGTGGTGAAAAAGAACACTACCCCCTCCCCCCTAGTAGATGGAGGGTAGCACAAAGCACTCTCTTGACTCAGAGGTAAGCTTTGTGCTGTGCGCTCATAGCACAGCATCTCACATCACTCAGGAAATAGAAGAAAGTTGTCTTAAATTATCTTCATCACTCATATTATATAATCATAGAATCATCAGAGATCAGAAGGGACCTTGAATGATCATCTAGTCCAATCCCCCTGCCACAGCAGGATCACCCAGACCAAGTCCACCTTCTACCTGTTGATGATATCTAAATATTCTAAAAATGCCTTCTTAATGAACGTTTTGTTATTATAATCCATCGTCATGCACTCCCCAGTGACTAAACAACTGAAGAGAGAGAGCTCAGACACCTCTGTTCTGCAGCAGTAAATGCACAGCTCCAAACCCAACACTCCAAGTAAGCAGTTCCTTAAGATGTGCTTTAGGAAGCCACATGAAGACCTTCAGTCTGCAGTAAGAGAGGAAATACTTTTCTCATCCCTCACAAGTCTGTGGTTCCATAAATGCTTTTTTGCTTTCCAGTGGAAAGAACCTAAGAAATTAGCAGCAACATTCAGGACAAAAACCAAAAAGCTGCTGTTTCTAGCATCCTTACAACCTGCCGGTGGCAGCTTCTCACACAGCATCTGCTCTATGATGGCTTGATGCAAGGCCAGCCTGCTGCAGGGCAACCCATGGGAGAAAGCTCCAACCTCATGTTGAGCACTCTCTGTCTGAGGTGATGTGCTTGTTCCCAGACAGTTCACTGGTAACTACACATCAGCATCTAGGAATAAAAAGGGCTTGATTTCAAATTGAGTTGTACTCCCTCTTTGTAAAGTGATCAATATCCAGCACTGTAACTACAACACTACTCAGAGAACCAGTCTTGGGACTGAGGGAGTGGTCAACAAGGCAATTCAGATACAGCCCAGACCTCCTGCTTGTACGAGAGCCAGAGAGAGTACGAGTTAGTATACATCTTTGAGTCCTTCAAAGCAAAGAGAACAGCTGCCTCTTCTGGATTATATCCGTAGCTGCCAGCTTTGTGGAAATATTTTGCAAAGGGTTTTTTTAGGGTTTTCTATGCAGAGAAAATTATTTTTTTAAATCTGAATGAATTATTTCATTCAAAAGGGCAACTAACACATACACATGAAGTGTGTGTGCGTGAATGTGCTAAACCCAAACGTGTGCACAAGAGAAAGAACATGGATATTGCCCACTTTCACCTTGAATTAGGGGGTGGAACAGCCAGTTCCTCACCGCTGGGCAGAAGGTAGAGTCATCTCTGCTCTACGTGCTCAGCGTACCTGCACAGAGAGAGGAAAATGAATGGCCTTTTTCATTTTCTTTTACCTTTTGCCTTGTAGGAACTGCTGTTAAGAACAACAATTGGGGTGAAAGATCTGACTTTTTCCAGGTAGTTAAGGTTTTCAGACAGAGAAACTGCTCTCAAAGAAGAGCTTGAGTGCTCTATTTTTCCAATATATCTTCACATTATCACTCCTAAGCAGAAAACAAAGGAAGTGGTGACATTGTCCCAGGCTCACCAGTCACAAGCAAAACGTGAGTGTAATATTAAGTTCATTTTAAGCTTGATGAATTCATCTATTTAGGATATTTTCTTACCCTTTTATATTACATCACTCTCCTTTTTCAAATCCCACTCAGGAATCACATAAGCTAAATAAGATTAAGCAAAAGTATTCTTCTTCTTACCTTTCGTTGTTGAAAGTCTAACCCTGCTTTCCTTAATCTTCGTTATCTCTTCCAGTTTATATTAACACACTGATGCTTTCAAAACAGTAAAAGATGGCAAAGACATTCCTAGAGAAGGAATTCCTAGATTCTGGGTTTCTGTAGTATAATTGCTGTTATAAACTTTTCTTTCTAAAGCAGCATAACAGGAGTGCATCCTGAAAAATATCCTCTTGGAGCAAAGCCATGAAAACCTCAGCTGGTATTGTTCAAGCCATTACATTTGCATAGTAGTGATCACCATGTTTTAAGGGCTTGGGATCAAGTAAGAGAAGCAGATAGAGGTTTTTGTGAACTACCAATCTTTCACAGCAATCATCTCAATGACTTACATCTTGAAACCTTGGTTAAAGTCTCTTGACAGCAGATGTTTTCAGCTGTAGACGGCTTCTAGCTGAAAACCAGGTGCTCATGCAAGCAAACCTTCTGAGGGCAATTCTAGCTTAAAGCAGGGCAGAAAAGGAGGCAGATGTGATTCAAAAGTTTGACCTATGTGGTCAAGAGCCTGTTTTCAGCAAAGCCATTTTACGTAGCTTTGTATGTAGAAGCTGACTGCTGCTTTGAACTAACATTACTCCCAGTCCGGCTGTTGTAAGAGTGCTACATCTTCAGCTTGCAGTGTGTGTATGAGCTCAGAAGGAATTCATGTTGCTGCAGATCCACTGCTCTTTCTGAGGACATTTTCTTTTCTGAAGAACTATGTATTCTATTTTTTTTTATCTGAAAAGAAATAATTTCATTTCTTGATGCAATGCGGATGCCCATCCCTGTTTGTACCAGTCATGCTGAGATCTCTCCTGGTCCAGGATTTGACTACAGTGAAGAGCTGCAATTCAAACCCTTTGTAGTAATTGCATACAAAGCCTTCAGAAAATTCTGTAATATCTGAAACATCAGACACTGACAGACAAATCCACCACTACTCCCTGACTCACTACAGCAGAGAGCACAAACAGAGAATGTGCTATTTTATCTGGCTATGAAGGCTGACCTGCTACAGGTGGAATCCATTCAGTGCTAAACTGGTCTGAGTCACCTTACGCAGTCCAATTCAGGCTTAATTGAAATCAAAATACCATAGATGACTTCATGGAGTCATTTGAGTTTCAACCAAAATATATTTTGCCCTTTCTAAAAGCAAATGTTCTATGGACAGACAATTTTATTCACCCTTAATAAATGCAACTGAATATTTTCCAATTAGCTCTAGTCCACGCTTTTGTCTGTATGTGAAGAACACAGCTTCTTTTCTTTCCACATACTTCTTGGTTTTTAGCACTTTGCATCTGTTCTTAATTAACAAAAGCAAACAGTGATTGATAGGTAGATACTGTGTCTGGCAAGAGTCACAAGCTGTCAGCTTACAGGTGTGGTGAAAGCTAAGAACTGAGGAAACAGATTCCCCAACTGGGAGAGAGTCCTTTATAACCTAGTTTATGTGACTTTAGACCTCCGCTGGACTTCTAGGTTCCTTTTTGTTTTTGAAGATGAAAAAAGGATTCTGCTTCTCCTCTTACATGAGTAAACAAACTGCTTGGAAAGAAAAAAGAGAGTAAAATAAGATTAATACTCTTAAAAGAATGCTGATTAAAGACAGAGATCTGTGGAAAGGGGTATGGATGAAGCACGGAGCAGCAATATGCAGTGGAACAAATCAAGGAATCTTTTTCTGGAGGATGTGAAAGCTGTTAACTGGGATGTACCTGTCACAGAATTATTGAGGCTGGAAAAGACCTCTAAGATCATCCAGCCCAGCGTAGGACCTAACATCACCACATCAGCTAGACCAGGGCACCAAGTGCCACAGCCAGTCTGTTCTTAAACACCTCCAAGGATGGGGACTCCGTCACCATCCTGGGCAGTTCATTCAAGTAGCAGAAGAGCACATGTAGTCTTACAAATTTATGTGTAGTCTAAAAAAATCATGGTACTGAAGTTTACGAAGAATAAACCAGCATAGAAATTCAAAATGCTATTCAAAAATCCCTGGCATGTTATTCAGAAGAGGGGAATTACCACAGCACTGATGATGATACGTATCACAGAACTGCAATTATAGAAGAGTCTAATATTGGCTGTAGATGTTTTAGAGCAACAGACTGAGAGAGGATCTTCTACCCTTCTACTCTGCACTAGTGAGACAGCATTATTTGAGGAGTCTCCTCCTCTGGAGACGTTCCAGACCTACCTGGATCTGTTCCTGTGCAACTTAATCTAGGTGATCCTGCTGTGGCAGGGGGATTGGAATAGATGATCCCTCGAGGTCCCTTCCGATCCCTAATGATTCTATGATTCCTGCTGTATGTTGGTGAAAATCAGTCTGAATTCGGTGGGTCTAGAAATGTCCAGGAGAATTCACCATGATATAGCTTGTAAAAAAATCAGTGTCCCAGGGAGCAATGTCAGGAGCTGAACCAAACCTTTCTGAACATATGCATCCGCAGTAGGAGGTGAAGTACCATGCTCTTGAACTATGTGAACACATCTTGAAATGTCTGGAGAGCAGTGACAATAATTCAGGGTGTCTGTTACCACTGTTAGACTTTTGTAGCCCTCATGAAAAATGTGGATCTATTTTGTCCTAGCAGATCAATTCCTTTCTCTTGTCATCAGTTTCCTCAATATCACCAAATATCCTCACCTGAGGATATAGAACTGAAGATCTAGCTGCAAAAACCTGGAGTAACATCAAACCTTTCAGTTTGGTGATGCCTGGATAACGATGTTGCTCATTATGACCCCTACCTACTATGACTTTTGAGTACCCCCTATAGTAGTTCTGCAGGATGGAGGCCTGCCAGGGTTTAGGACTAAATCAGCTGCTGAAACTACAAGGGTGGTAGCTTCACCCACATAAGAGGATTTTTTTCCACCTCTGTCAAAACCCTAGGTACTTCTGACAGCAGCATTCCTGCATTTTCAAGAGATCGGGTGTCGCATGGTGACAACACCTATTAAAAATCTCACAGATTTTTCCCAAACACAGAGATGAATGTGCAGTCTGATTAACCCAGCTCTTCTATTTCTTAGCTTCTCCATTTCACAGCAGCTAACAGCAGCAAAAACCTGTTTATACCCAAGCTAACTCTGGATACTTGATGTAATGAAATCAAATGATAAAAAGACAATGCTAAAGTAAGCCGTTCCTTAATTGTGAGTGCATTCTAAAGCTGATTATAGTCACTGCAGTGGACAAAAGTATCTTCTGTGGACATTTGTACTCATGTATTTCAACACCAGCATATTCCCTAGATTTGCCAAAGGAACAGCAATGCCATCTCATTGCAATCCCGAGACACGTGAATGCAGTTCAGAGGATGCCTGTGCAGCATCAGTACTACTTGCCAGTTCAGAGCAAATCCCTCTCTTTGAACACCTTGTTGTGATGAGAGCTGCCTGCCAAGAAAGCTCTCAACAGATGGATTGAAGCTCTGAAGAATGTCTTTCTTGACTTAAAGATGTCTTTGACACCACTTTCACAGTAAGACTTGTAAATCCTTCTGTAATTTTGGGGAGGGATAAGAGATGTGTCTGCAAATGCACCTGATCAAAATATATGCCATTCCAGAGCTATTTCCTAATCTCCTCTTCACGTTTCCCTGCAGATAAAGAAAGTGTGTTTCACTAGTGCCTACTTTCTGCCTTAAAGGGTCAGCCACACCGCCCCAAAGCAGGCAGCACACAGAAGAGGTGTCTGTGTAAAGAAGAGGATATATCAGGCGTTGCTCAGATATTTGTGAAAGCAAATTAACAGCTGGGCTTTTGTAATGACTGGTTTTGTTTATCTAGCATATAGTGGCAAACCATAGCCCCTTCCTGCCCTGTGGGTTGGGTTTTCTTAATGTCTATTTTACCAGTAGGGTAACAACTACATTAGATGGTTTTTTGAAAGCTTTGAGTGCTTTAGCCAAATCTCTGTGTGGAAGATAAGATTGCAGCACTACAACAAGCATTGATCATGCATCAGAAGGTTTTTTTCTGAAGACTTATGTGACCCAAGACTGGATCTGGACAAAACTGAAATGGTTTATCTAACCCACAAATCCTCCTTGAGCCTGCAAAATGAGCTGGCAATCTTGAGCATCGTCTATCTCACAATATTTCTAGTGCTTCCTGCTCCAGGACAGATATGCTGAAACAAAGGTCTTCTTTGTAACACAAGCTATTTATTTCTACATCATGCTAGCTGCAAACAGAAGGGCAAGGAATAGAAAACTGAAAACAAAACAAACCACCAACTCTGCAGGCATTGATATTTCAAGAAAGCCTTTTGAAACTGATGTTTTTCCTTAAAAACACTGGTGGGAGGATAGGAACAAATCATAGAATCATAAGGGATCAGAAGGGACCTCGAAAGATCATCCAGTCCAATCCTCCTGCCACAGCAGGATCACCCAGACCAAGTTGCACAGGAACACAGCCAGACGGGTCTAGAATGTCTCCAGAGAAGGAGACTCCACAACCCCTCTGGGCAGCCTGTTCCTAGGCTCCCTTACCCTCCCTGGGAAGAAGTTCCTGCTGATAGTGATATTGAACCTCCTCTGTTCCAGCTGGCACCCATTGCCCCTTGTCCTAGCACCAGATGACCTTGAGAAGAGCCTGGCTCCATCCTCCTGACACCCACCCCTCACCTATTTCTAGACATGAATGATGTCCCCCCTCAGCCTCCTCTTCTCCAAGCTCAAGAGACCCAGCTCCCTCAGCCTTTCTTCATAAGGGACCTGTTCTACTTCCTTCATCATTTTCGTTGCTCTATGCTGGAGCCCTCCAGCAGCTCTGTGTCCTTCTTGAACTGAGGGGCCCAGAACAGGACTCAATAAAATATGTTGGTTTGTCTAAACTGAAACAGTTTGTTAAATGGCATCACCTTTGATAGGATTTGGGAGCGATTTCACTGAGGTCCAGAGTACATCTGGTTTTAAGAACCAGAGTTAGAGGCAATAAAAATTGTGCATGTGATGAAATAGTGTCTATGCTGATCAATTATTTCTCACAAAGCATTGGGTTTGTTTCAAGTCTGGTATTGAATGTAGACAGAAGAGAAGAGGGAGAGGGAGAGGGAAATTTTGTCTTCTAATCCACTGTGTTCATGACGCCTAATATATATTTTGCATTTAATTTGCTAAAGCTGACTTGAAAAAATATGACAGATCTGAAATAAAGAAGCTGTTGTGCAAGCCAGTTAAAGAGATTGGCTTTCCATTGTGAAGAGTTATGGTAATTGAGTCCATCTCCACCTAACGTGGCTCATTGCAACCATTCTTCTAAAAGCAATGTGAAAGGTAGAGACAGAGCCTGCAGAGTATTAACTCTTGGAGTTTTTGCAGTTGCAAATAGAATTACACATTGTTCACTTGAGATGAATTAAATAATACAATAAAGAAATTGGTGCATTGGAATTTCTCTTGTTCTCTCCAGTAGCCTTAAGCCTTAAACTAAAATTTCACTGTAGTGTCTTTATTCTGAGGATAGATAGAGTGGCTTATAACACCTACAGCTGTCACCACTGTAAGTACTACGCTGACGAAGAGAGATGCAGTCCAATTCCAAAGGCTGGGTACATATCATTCAAATTTTACCTTACTCACTTCTGGTTCTAAAGTTCCAAAATACTAAAGGTATCAGGAAAAGAAACAAATCCATATTTCTTTAAATAACTTCTTTGTTCAAATGGTAGATTCTGAGCACATTTTCAGTCGCATCAGGAACTGTAAATTCTTGTGAAATGTTTTAATATATAGAACTACAAAATCTGTGTAAGATACTCAAGGCCAAGAAGTTGTAAAGACGTTGGTCAGGATGTCATCTGACACTCAGCAAATAATTGATTGAATGCAAAAATACATAATCTTAGCCATGTGGTAGCCTTTCCACACTGGTGGCTGAGAGACTGATGTCAACATGGTAAATATCAAGTGTCAGCAGCAAATTCAGTTTTCTCATCTTCCAGAATCATAGGCAGTTCTGAGATGGAAAATCAGGTTTCCACCTGACATTTGAAAAGGTGTAGTAATTGCCAGATGATAGGAGAAGACTTAAGATGAGACAGACTGTATTGCCGCTTTATGTAATTGTGAATAGCTACTACAGCTATTGCCAGCAACGTTTCCTTCACTTGTTATGGCAAACAGCAGATAAAGAGTGAGTGTCTTTAAATTCTTGGTTTGACTGACCACTTCCACCCACCCACCCCATCTGAACTCTAGCAACAGGCTTCAAATTTAAAAACTTATGCTGTTCATTTCAGGAATTCACAGGAATATTTGTTAAAAGTATTCTGGATCATCAATTCCCATTTCTAATCCCAAGGAATCACTGTCTGTAATCCCCTCAAATATGTATTCTAGCTCCATCTTGAAAGCAGTCATATTTCTTGCCTCTACTGTTCCTGTGGGAGAATTTTAGCAAGACCTTACTGATCGGATGTTTAAGAGCATGTTTCTCATTTCTGCCCCAGATTTATCCATATAAAATTTGTCACTTATTCCAACATTGCCTTTGAATAGCTCATTGGATTTGAGGAAATAATTTATATTCCCTCTCAACCTATCACTTCAGATAACAGAGATATTTTCTGCCTTCATTCTTCATCATACAAGTAAGGGCGGTCTTGTGATGGGCAGTTTTCTCTAGGAAACTTCTACCCACTGTGTTCAGACCAATAACAGAAACGTTTAAGATGATTAATCCCAAGCAAGTCCTTCAATAGATCAACCCAAGGCTCCTTTCAGCATGATACTTTGAAGTCTGCTCTTTGGCAAGGCAGCACACAATGTACTAATGTTGTACTATTTCTCATTTTCCTTGCCTTAATTAATGATTTTGCTTTGTTTATTGAAGTCTGTTTTCTGTGGTTTTACATGAGAAATGGCTGAATAAATCGGAAAAAATGCTGTTACTGTGCAAGACTTTCAAATCACTCTTCCAGTAACAAATAGGAAGACTATATGAAGAAACAAAGACTCTTTAGGGGTTATACTCAGCTGTGACCAGAAGCAAAAGTGCCAGAATTCTTAAAAGTAACCATCCTCCTGCAAGATTTCCAGCCCAACTGTGTAGGCTCCAGAGGATCAGATAAACATCTGAACTCTTAGACACTTGTCCATAGCTTACCCAAATTCCAAATCTTTTGGGGTCACCCATCATGATGAATTTCCTTATTTTTATGTTGGCCAGACCCTTTTAACCCTAAATTTTCAGAGGTTCATAGAACGTAATTGCTCGACTCACCCAAAATCCACAGGTTGGGTGATTAAATTCCACTTAACTCTGAAAAGTGAAGAGTTCATTATTACTTAATGTATAACCCTGTCTAAAAAATGTCATTAGCATACATAATTCATACAACTGTGGAAACTCTAGTATCCCCTTAAGGTGAAACTGCTCTAGTCTTGCAGTTTATGAGTGCACATAGTCCTTGTTTATGAGTGCACATTAAAAACAACCCCAAATCAACCCAAAACCTTCAGTGTGTTAAACCTCATAGCCCTTGGAAAGTATAAATCCTGTTGAATACCAACATTAGCCTTATTATTTTCTGTGTTGTATTGATTTTATGCCGCTAGAGACTAATAACTATCAATTTGGTCATACTAGTGAGGACTACTCATGTTTTAAACATTTTTTGTGCATTTTTAGAATGTAAAGCATCGTTGTCTATACTTATGCATAATAGGTGAGTGAGGCACCCATTAGAAATATTTTGCAACTGACTGCCTAAAATTAGGAACATGAAATCCTAAGGAATGGTCTAATGCTTCGTTTTCAGTACCCAGTTTCTATCACAGAATCACAGACTGTTAAGGACTGGAAGGGATCTCGAAAGATCATCCAGTTCATTCCCTCTGCCAGAGCAGGATCACCTAGATCCAGTTGCACAAGAACAGTCCAGGTGGATTTCAAATGTCTCCAGAGAAGGAGACTCCACAACCTCCCTGGGCAGCCCCTTCCAGTGCTCTGTCACCCTCACCAAGAAGAAGTCACTTTTTATATTTACGTGGAACCTTCTGGGTTCCAGCTGACACCCTTTGCCCCTTGTTCTAGCATTGGGTGCCATTGAGAAGAGCCTGGCTCCATCATCCTGACACCCACCCCTCACCTATTTAGAGACATGAATGAGGTCTCCCCTCAGCCTCCTCTTCTCCAAGCTCAAGAGACCCAGCTCCCTCAGCCTTTCCTCATCAGGGAGATGCTCCACTCCCTTCATCATTGTGGCTCTGCCCTGGACCCTCAAGTAGTTCTATGTCCTGGAACTGAGGAGCCCACATAGCTTAACACTGAAGAGCAAGTAAACATAAAGCCTCACCACACAGACTATTATAAGATTACCTGTTGAGGTCAGGATGTCAAGATTCCTGCATGACTCCTAAAAATATCCTTGGTCTTTTTGTAAATTGCATGGCTCATGTGATTCAACAAGTAAAATGGGAAGAAATTAATCACTGACATCCAACCCCATAAAACAAAAACTAAATCAGAGAAATAAAAAGTCACAACCTGATGAGAATGTACTTCTATACTCAAGGTCTCCGTGGCAGTTACCATAAAGTTATTTCAAACTACAGCACATCCTTTCCAGACAGAGTTATATGTTTGAAAGATGCCACAGATTTAGTAGTTATTCTAGCCCTATTCCCACAGAAATTTCAATATAGCAGTGACAATGAGAACAATCTGTTCCTTTCACATCAAAGTTCAGCTGCCTTTTCAACTTACAGAAAATAACACAATATTAGTTTAATATTGAAGCACAGCGTTTGTCTTAATTTGATGGCAAAACAACACTGGCCCGACATCGCAGTGCGGTATTTCTCCTAATATGACTAGTTTGAATTTTATAGTGCATTTGGTTGCCAAATAGTTCCTAATGGCAAATTAAAATCACAAAATAGCCTTTAGCCTTTCCTTATGCTTGAATTCTCCAACCTCCATTAAAAGGCGATATTGACATCCCTAGCACATGGCAACAAACCTTTGTGTCATGGCAACCAAAAGCAGCACATTTGTTTTGTGTTTGAGATTTGCTATGGTCAGTCCTACAATGGTATCTAGTGAAGTTTCTGGCTCTCTCCTGTTGAACGCCCTTTGGAGGTTTCAGTCATCTTGCTGGAATTAACTCCAGTGTCTGTACTGACGTTAGCAAGGCATAACAATTAGATTGGTTCTAAATGGATGCTTAAACGGGATAATGTGCAAAATCTGTCTTGTGTGAGGCAGCAGAATGATAAATGAGCGTGTCTTAGAGTGGGAAGCCCTCCAGGCTACTACATACCTCTTCAAATCCCATGAAGACTGAGAGCTCATCAGAAACACTGCTGGAGTTATAGGTAGCAATAGTCATCGATTTTTGACCCAAAATTTAATGAAATAACCGTTCTGAAGGAAAGCCTCCCCATCAGCTAGTTCTGACCTAGTTCAGGTGTTACCAGAATTGAATTTGAAACACGGGAAATCATTTCTGAAGACACTGAGCCAGAAGGGAGACGAAATTATATGATCTAATCAATTTTTATATTGTTAACATTTTCAACAAGGTAAAACATAAATACCTGTGAATGTAATTTATGATTCAGTTCCCCCAAGTGCTACCTCTTTCTCATAAAGTGATGGACATTTTTCCACTGAAATAAATAGGAGCTGTGTGATGGGGGTTGTTAAGGGGCAGGGGCAGGAAGAAAACAACCTGTACCGTATCCGCTGTACTTGTGTAACATCACTATCAACCCCAAAATAATTAACAAAAGGATCTGTAAAGATAATGTTTAGCTACAGTGGAGAAAACACGAGGCCAGCTCCCAATGCCTCTCCTCATGTTGAGTCAGACTTAACCAGTCCAAGAGGAACCCCACTGACTCAGTGAGATTGTTTCTATTAAGGCACTGCTGCGGTTGAAATGCATCGGAATCTGCTCATGATGTGTAAATGGTCTATATCACAGCATTTCCTTAATCTCTATATAAACACACTGTAAATAGTTTATACACACTAAGGTGAAATGACCACAGTGCGGGATGCAGGTCCAACTTCCAGTCCTTGCTGTCTTGGTGAAGAGTGGTGGGATTCTCCTGCAGCAAACACTGGGAGTTGAAAGAAAGGTCAACAATAGTTATAAAATAAAGTTCTACCATATGGGATGTTATCGTTTTCATATGCTGTGAAGCATGGACAGGCAATAGAGTGAGTTCCAGAGCAAACCTGAACCTTCTATAACATAAGCTGAGTCCAAATCATGTCAATCATTAGAAGCTGAGCCAACTATTATTATAGATTGCATTCTATTCTCTTTTCGGGTATCTAGCTCAGATAGGAATTGTAACAAACTGTGTGGAGAGAAGGTTCTTATCACATTACTGGTTCAAATACAATTTTGCAAGGTATCTAGTTCAGTATTCACAAAAAATCCCCCTGCATTGGCAGTTCTCAAGATACTCAAAACACTAACTTCTCTTCATCAGGTTTAAACTTTGCATCATGAGCTGTGGGATCCTACACAAATCTATTCCAGGTGAGACTTCTTGTATTTATAACAAATACAAGTGGTTGAGGTTGGAAGGAACCTCTAGAGGACATCTGGCCCAACATCGCTCTTCCAGAAGGGATACCTAGGCACAGCTGCCCAGGTATATGTCCAGATGGCTTCTGAGTATCGCTAAGGAGGAAGACTCCACAGCCTCTCTCATTAATCTGTGTCAGTGCTCAGTCATCTTTACAGGAAAAAAATTGTTTCCTGATGTTCAGAAGCAACCTCTTGTGTTTCAGTTGGTGCCTACTGCCACGTGTCCACTTGCTGAGCAACACTGAAAAGAGCCTGGCTCCAGGAGGATGGAGTCAGGCTTTTCTCAAGGTCATCTTGTACTAGGACAAGGAGCAATGGGTGCCAGCTGGAACAGAGGAGGTTCCACATTAATATCAGCAGGAACTTCTTCCCAGAGAGGGTACCAGAGCACTGGAACAGGCTGCCCAGGGGCTTGTGGAGTCTCCTTCTCTGGAGGCGTTCCAGACCCACCTGGCTGTGTTCCTGTGCAACTTGGTCTAGGTGATCCTGCTGTGGCAGGAGGATTGGACTAGATGATATCTTGAGGTCCTTTCCAATCCCTAATGATTTTATGAAGAATCCTTACAAGGAGTTACTTTAGCAATCCACCTTAAAATCCTCAGGGCAGCCTAATGCTGGTGGGCAGAAGTCAATATTTGGGTTGAAAAGAAATGCATCTTTCCATGAATCTGCAAAGACAGCATGGAGAAGTTATGAGCGACAGCCAGATTTAGCCAGGGATGATTCAGCCCCATGGAAGCGAAAGTAGCCAGGGTAAGGCATCCAGGCAGACCGCAGGGAGGTAGCTGAGAATTATAGGATACAGAAAATCTCATTTCTCACAAGAGCTCCTTTGTACAGTTCAGCTTAGTCCACTTTAGGAAAGAGCTTGTTTAGGCTTGTCCACATGGAGACTTCACATTATTTTGCAACAGCTTTCCTTGGCAACAGTTCAGATCGATTCAGACAGCCTGTATTGATACGAGAGACAATGCAAGCACTGTCAAGAGTGAGAGAGAAAGAGATCCTTATAGGAACCTGTCTTAAACAGCAACAGTCTGTTGCTTTCTAAGGAGTTTTCTTTTCCTCAGCTCAGTGGGCACAAGCTTACCACAAAAGAAATTCCTTTTTGTTTCTCAGAAAGGTCAAAACAGATGAGCAGATGACTGGAGATAAAATAAGGAGAGATCTGACTCGAGTGTCCTCCCCCAGCTGAACAGAAAAAAAAACCACTTGCTTTTCAAACTACCTCCTCTCTCTGATTCTAGCTGGGATTAGAAGCTGAAGAGCCAAAGAAACAAAGCTGGACTGTTTCTGGTTTAATCAAGAGTCTCAGGAGATTAACTGCAGTTGCAAGATTACCAGCGTGATTTCTCAAAATGGAGCAGGCAAACAAACATCCAACAAACATTCAAAAACTTGGAAGTTTATCTTAATCATTTTCCATAACAGTTTCAAGTCATCTCGATCTCCAATCCATGACAGAATTGTAAATTCATACCAGAAGTGGAGGAGAGTAATTAACAACAAGACATATTACTTCTTTTTTCCACAGTGCAGAACACAGGGACCTCTGATAACTAATTACAAGCTTTCTGTGCTCATATTAATATTTTCCTATTTGTACTAAAATACCCTCAGTTTAGCAGACAACTTCCCTGTGAAAACCCTGCTTTATCACTGAAATTGTCTTTGAGAAGTTGTGTAAACTTGACAAGTTCCAGGAGAGGACAAAGTGAAAATAAATTAATAAATACAGAACAAATAAAAAGTCTGGTAGCTCTCATTGCCACAAATGCAAATAGAATCATAGAATCCTTAGGGATCAGAGGGCACCTCGAAAGATCATCCAGTCCAATTGCCCTGCCACAGCAGGATCACCTAGACCAAGTCACACAGGAACACAGCCAGGCGGGTCTGGAACCTCTCCAGAGAAGGAGACTCCACAACCCCCCTGGGCAGCCTGTTCCAATGCTCCATTTTGATGCTTTACACAGAACTTTATTGCTACTCTGCCTTCTACAGAGCAGGACTACAGGGAAATGTAGAGACAAAAAGCAATTACTATGGAGGTAGACCCTCGCTGGTGTTAAATGTGATGTTATACGTGGTGGAATAGCATCAATTCTTGGAGCTGAGATTCAGTGTCCTATTTTTAGCATTTCTTCCCCTTCTTTCTCATCACTTACAGTTATGAAACCGTTTTCCTCACGCAAATATTTTCTCACAAGGCCCTTGCTGCATGAATCAGTTTGGTTTTCCTTTGGGAACTCATTATGCAGCCTTCTCACTGGTCCAGATATATTGCAGCTTTTACCTACAGTCCCGTGTATTTTACAGTCGAACTATACAAGCGGAGTGCAAATGTATCGTTGAGCTGCACATGGATTTTCAATCCCTACTTTAACAGGGCCTCAGTCTGCTGCTAGTTTTGAAAAATTAAGCCCAACAAAACTCCCTGCAATACTAGATGTGGGCTCAGTGGAGAGACCCTGCTGAGAAGATACACCATAATAACTTTGCATCGACAAGTTTGTGCTGCTTCCATGCTCGCCACCTGAGTGCAGTGATTTATGAGACCTTGGTTTCTTCCCACCTCAGTCACAGGAGCAACCTTCAACTACAAAGCTGTTTCCTCTGACAAGGCAGTATTATTCCTCTGACAGCAATTCGTCTCTCCTACAAGAGAGATGCATAAGCCTTTCACAAATGCAACAGCACAGTAAGGGCAGCTACCAGCAATGCAATAATAGGCAGAGCAACCATCGCAAAGCGTGAAGAATCACTTTTATCACAATAGAACCAATTTACCTGTGAGCCAATATCAAAACGGCCCTTAATCAATAACTTTCAAACACTCTCACTCACCACTAAACCATGTCCATTTCTACGTCTTTTAAATAACTTCAGGGAGGGTACATTATCACTTCCTTGGACAACTTGTTCCAGTCCTTGACCACTTATTTGGTGATGAAATGTCTCCTGATAGCCAATTAAATCTCCCTTGGTGCAGCCTCAGCTGCTTCCTCTCGTCCTATGGCTTGTAACTTGGGAGAAGAAGAGAGCTTCCAGTCATGAGGTCTACCCTTAACTTCCTTTCCTTTAGGCTAGACAACCCCTGTTCCCACAGGCACTCCTCATCAGAATGTACTCTATGCCCTTCACCAGTTTTGTTACCCTTCTTTGTGCTCTAGACCCTTCATGAGCTTTGTTGCCCTTCTTTGGACCCTCTCCAGCATCTCCATGTCCTTCTTGTAGTGAAGGGGCCAGCATTATCAGTGTCAAGCACAGGGAGAGAATCACTTCTCCTGCTGGTCACACCATTTCTGATACAAGCCAGAATGCTGTTGGCCTTCTTGGCCACCTGAGCACACTGCTGGCTCATATTTAGCCAGCTGTGGACAAAAAGTCCCGCGGTATTTTTCACTGGGCAGTTTTCCATCCACTCTTCCCAAGAGTTGCACTGGGTTGTTGTGACCCAGGTGCAGGACCCAGCACTTGCCCTTCTGTACCTTGTACAATTGGCCTTGTCCCATTAATCCAGCCTGTCCCAATCCCTCTGTAGAGCCTCCAATCAGACGAATGCTCCCATCTGACTTGTCTGCAAACTCACAGAGGGTGCACTCTATCCCACTCTATCCCTTTGAGCAATGTTATCTCCTTTAAAAGAAGGACTGTAAAAGATGATCCCGTGGCACTGAAATGAAGACTAGAAATTTCACGCACAAAGGCTGAGTGGTTTCCAAAGGTAACAGACAGCTTGCATTTCCCAGTATCCTATCGTGTAGCCGGTAAACACCCATTTCCAGTAGAATACTAAATCTTTAAACTTCCAGACAGACAAATAAACACTAAAAGGTTTCAAAGCAGAATCAAGCAGAAGGTTTCAAAAAGACCAACACTGAATTCGTTGCCAGCCTAACACAAAAGGACAGATATTTAGGAGGTTTGAGACGTAACAGCCCTTAAGTTTTATGGATGATGATCAATACTTAGAAAATATAATGTTGAGCTAGTTTTGCAGCCTCATAAATTTACGGTCAGTACATCACCCATATTAACAGGCCAATTCCTGCCACAAGCAATAACTTTATCTGTCTTGCTTTTGCTTCACAAACACTTAACGCTTCGTTACCGTATTTCACTTCGCTGATTTCAGGCTGTCTTTTCAACTCTTAACAACCTTTTTGCATGATCGTAAGGAACTCTATGGAATTTAGATCTTCTCATTAGTTTCACTTTCGTGTTATCTTTCCATTAAAAAGATGAATTGGCCCATGAAAAGCCATTAGTGTCTCTAACAGTAAATAATGCCTTTTGTTTCTACCCAGGGGAGTTTAAAAAACGCTACGTGCTCTCCTTTCTTCAGAGTAATAATTGACAACATCACTGAGGTAATAAAGTCACCAAATCCAGACATCTTACCTACACTGTTAGATCAAATGACTTCAGAAAAGGCAGGGTCTGAGCAATTTGAATGGAATTTGATCCTCATGGAATACCGGTCACTTTTATAACCATGAGGTAGAAATACGATTGTGTGTGAAGATTGGAATGAATTTGTCACTTCACTTCTGACCAAAACAACGAAGGACTGAAGGACACTCTGTTCTGTGTGCTGCTGTCATCTGTCCTATTCCAGGAAAAGCTCAACAGTAAAAATTAAAATTTACAACTCTTGAACTGAGAAACAAAGTGTTTTCACAGTTTGGATACAGGCTGTTGTAACAGCATGAGCACTAAACGCTTCTTGCATATAGAGAAGGGTTGATGCCTCTCAGGTTTCTTCAAAAAGCTATTTCATGGGTACAGGTGGCTTTTCTCTTCTTTTGTTTTTATTCTGGAGCAAACAGCTCCCCCAAAACACGTGAAACTCTAGAAGAGTTTTGTTTTTCTTGATCAAGAAGGGGGTTGAACTTCTCAGTGTGTGGGATAGCTGTTCTAGAATACCCATTTATCTATCTGGCTCCTTTAAAGGGAGGGAATTTCACAGGTCTCAGGGGGAGGAGAACACTGACAAGTCATTACCACTGCATGTTTTGTTTGTCTGGTCTCTTCATCAAATTTTCTTAATTGCATTACACGATCCCATTGCGCCTGAAATGCTGTATCTCTGGAATGCAGCATAAAGGGGTTTGCAGGATTGGTATCCCTTATTTCCTTACAATGGAGTACTGTAGGATATCTCATTTTTCATTTGAACTGGTCTGAAAATAGCTCACAGCAGGTAGGGATAAAGGGATCTGTTATTACAGACACAATATGTGTAGTAACCAAAATGCCCACTTGCTTCTCTGAGAGTGACTGACAGCACTAGAGCATCACTTTGATTACTTACAGAGCCACCACTACAGAACAATGTACTTAAGTAAAAAGATTTGGCAGCCTTGTATCCCCTGGAAACCAACATGGGCAGCATTGGATCACAGATTTATTAAACAGTGAGAAAGAGTTTTTTAGCTTAGTTCTTGCCCTCTCAATGGGATCTGCAGATACAGCCCGGGGACCTGGGGAAATTCCTTATCTGATCACAGTATTAGCAATAGATAAAGTTCAGGTTTGTTTTCAGCCTACAATAACATGAGACAAAGTCAATATTGTTACTCAGATATGCTTGAGTTCTCCAGATAGAACTGAAGTAGTTCATGACACTTGCTAATATTTTGGCAATCAGGATCAATTATTATGCTGGGTGATGTATGAAGACAGCTCAGTGTTTTAGGCAATCTCATTTAAGGCAAGATGAAATTGAGGGTGCAATGCAAAGAGATAGTACTATTATTAATGAAATAATAATATTAATAATGAAACTAGACTACTGCATCAGTTTTGTCCACTACTGGCTACTATCTGCTCATCCATCATGAAGATGCATCTAGGGACTTGTGTTCAGAAACATTTGATCCAGCAGCAGTGTCAAAGCAAGCTCATCATTTTATTGCTGTTTGCCATCTGTAGCAATAAAGATTTACTGATCAGTGACACACAACACACGCATTTCATTATAGAATCAGGGATCTCCAAAGGGCATCTAGTTCAACCCCCTTACAACAAGCAGGGACATCTCGAACTAGAACAGACTGCCCAAAGCCCCATCCAGCCTGACCCCGAATGGCTCCAGGGATGGGAACAGATATGTTTTAAAATATCAATACTATATGGGATACACTTCCAGCAGTGACCGTGTCAGATGCTTTACACTAATATTAAACCATATGACTAACAGAAATGTGGTTAGTAGGAACAGAGGGGTGAGGTTTAGTACTTAATCTAAAACTGTTGATTCAAATCCATTAAATTCTTCTAATATAAAGGTCTGATTTCCTTTCCCTCATCTTTCCAATTTCTTTTCCTTTGAGGGTGCTAGAAACATCCTATGTAAAACTCTTCACAGAATCACAGAATTATTGAGGCTGGAAAAGATCTCTGAGAACATTAGCCCATGACTTAACATCATCACAATCAGCTAGACCATGGCACTGAGTGCCATGTCCAGTCTTTTCTTAAACAGCTCCAGGGGTGGGGACTCCACCACTGCCCTGGGCAGTCCATTCCAGGGTCTGATCACCTTTTCCATGAGGAAGGACTTCCTAACATCCAACCTAATACTTCTCTGGTTTAGCTTCAGGCCCTGCCCTCTTGTCCTGGCATTAGTTGCCTGGGAGAAGAGCCCGACCCCCACCTGACTACCACTTCCCTTCACGGAGTTATAACGCACTGTTTAGAAAAGTATTACCTTTGATTTCCTCACCTTGGTTTTCCTACACTCAATTTTCTCTAAATGCCTTTTTAAGACATTTATAAGGGTTAGGACAAGAGAAACTAGAAACATTTAGTTTCCTTTTCTTTCTGTCGAGGGTCTCACATCTATTAAGCAAAAAAACCCTATGAATTTTTCCTTAAATGAACACTTCTCTAGCCATAAATCAGATCATATCTTCACACGGATCTCAGCTGGCCAAAAGCCAGCAGTGGGCTCTTGTGGTCAAGAAGCCAAACGGTATCCTGGGGTGTATTAATAAGACTGTGACTTGTAGGTTGAGGGAGGTTCTCCTCTCCTTCTACTCTGCCCTGGTAAAGCCACATCTGGCATCCTGTATCCAGGTCTGGGCTCCCCAGTCCTCATGGAGGACTGGAAAAAAGTAAACATCACTCCTGTCATCAAAAAAGAGGACCCTGAAACTACAGGCTCATAGGGAAGAAGGGGCTGGAAAGGCAGAGAGCGAGGTGGACTAAAAACTGCCACAGGAGATGGCGATCAGCGACACAAACTCTATCTGGATACGAGCAACTAGTGGTGTAGCTTAGAGGTCAATACTGGGTCCAATCCTACTTCACACCTCCATTAATGGTGGGGCAGAACGTACCCTCAGCAAGTCTGATGATGACACAGAACTAGGAAGAGTGGCTGATATGCCAGAGTGACCTCAGTGAACTGGACACATGGACTGACACGTATCTCATGAAGCTAACAAGGTCAAGGAAGTTGATGAAGGGACTGGAACACTTCTTCTGTGAGGAAAAGTATAGACTGCTAGGGCTGTTATACCTGGAGCGGGCTTACAAGGACCTAACCAATGCATCTGAAGGGGTGGCA
>VZRI01006300.1:3446-37454 GCA_013397515.1 Upupa epops
CCACGGGCCGCACCCCGCCCTCCTCCTCTGCCCCGGGACACGGCAACTCCCCGGGACACGACAGTACCCCGGGTCATGACAGTACCCCGGGTCATGACAGTACCCTGGGCCGCTCCGCCCCAGGCTGCCGCCGTCGAGAGAACCGCCGCTCCTCCGCCCACAGCGGCGGGGGCGCCCACGGAAGGGCAGGTGGGCAGGAGAGGGGTCGCAGCTCCCAGCAGGGGCCGTGCAAAGTCGGGGAATGCTGCTCCGAGGACGGGCAGAGTCACCCCGAAGCCCGACGTGCTCCACACCGCCTCGGCCGGCCCCAGCAGCGCTGAGCAAGGCTGTGCCGCCCCGCAGTGGCTCCGGGGCGCCGAAGCGGTGCCCGGGAGCGGGAGAAACCTCGTCCCGCTTCCAGCCCCGGGGCGCGAGGCCCGAGCCCAGGGGGCGCGGGGTTGGCGGTAGCCGGGCTCCCGCCCTGCCGCGTTGTCCCATGGCCGCTGCGGAGCGGCGTTGCCGGGGGGCCCCCGCTCGTGGTTCTTCGCTGGGGATTCAGCGAGCGGTGCTCGGCCCGGGAGCAGGGCGGGATAGGAGGGCATCTCGGAGCGGAGGCTGCGGACGGCGGGGGACCGCGGCAGCAGATCTTACGTCCCTCTGGAGTGTGGGATCCCCAGGCTGAGCAGCATCAGGCGGGTCCCAGGGGCCGGCGTGCAGGTCCCGTCGGTGGAAAGGTCACTTGCCCTGCGGCTCTGAGCTTTTATAGGGTTCTCCTCCGAGAAAACATGTCTGTTTATCATTTCTGTTCTTAAACAAAAAGGACGTTCACACGAGAACTCGTCGCTGCAGTGTTAGATAAAGGCAAGGCCATGCAGCTGGTGAAGTCGCCAGCACTGAGGGGGAGCTGACGAGAGCATCCTCCTCATGGTTATCCGACTTAAGTTCATCCTATGGCCATGCGATGTGCGGAGGAAGGCCAGGCTGTGTCTGCCCTGAAGCAAACTCCTGCACCTGCTGTGCCAGGACAACTGCTATGTGGATCGCTACTCCTCTGTGTACAGTGCTCTTCGGGTAAACAGCACTAGGCTGCTTGGAAATGCCTTTTGAATGTGCTTCTGCATGCTCTTGGTATTTCAGAACATGCAAACATCCTGTGCTTAGCCAGTAATACATGTAAGCCTAGTACATGCTTAAACACATGTTTAGGGCAAGTGTCAGGAGGACCAGGCTTTTCTAAGTGGCACCCAGTGGCTGGACAGGAGACAAACTGGAACATAGAAGGTTCAATTGAAACGTAAGGAAGTTTTTCACAGGGTAACAGCACTGGAACAGGCTGCCCGGAGAGGTTGTGGATTCTCCTTCGTGGGAGACATTCGAGACCTGCCTGTGTTTGTGTTTGTGAACTGCTCTAGGGCATCCTGTTCTAGCAGGGAGGATGGACTAAGTGATTTTCAGAGGTCCCTTCTAACCACAACCATTCTGTGATCCTGTGGTTTTGGTGTGGTCCGTAACAGATAGTGGCAGGACTAGGGGGAATGGAGCAAAGCTGGAGATGGGTAGATTTAGGCTTGATGTGAGGAGGATGTTCTTCACCGTGGGAGTGGGGAAAGCCTGGACTGGATTGCCCAGGGAGGTGGTTGGAGGTGTTTAAGGCCAGGCTAGATGAGACTCTGACCAGCCTGATCTAGGGTGGGGTGTCCCTGCCTCTTGCAGGGGGGTTGGAACTGGATCATCCTGTGGTCCTTTCCAACCCTGACTGATTCTACAACTTCTTCCCAGGGAGGGTGATGGGGCACTGGAGGGGGCTTCCTGGGGGGGTTTATGGAGTCNATTAGATTATCTTTTGAGGTCCCATTCCAATCCCTAATGATTCTATGATTCTATGAATTACTCTCCAGAATTGTTTGTGTGTTGAGCATTACAATTTAACACATTGAATGTGAAAATAAGTGAACAGACAATTAATTACCAGCTAACTGAATATTTTGTGTCACCTTGATAGCTTTCTAAGTTGGAAGTACAGCAGTTGGCAAAAAGCATCCAGGAACTTACCAGCGAGAGGGTATTGATACAGGGTTCTGCTTTTGTTTTTGTATGAGTGAACATTGTTACGGCTGTGACTGGAACATTAACCTTTGTTTCCCCTTGTTAGATGAAGGCAGGAAAGACGTGGGCCTCTAAAGAATGTCCTAAAATAGTCCTATACAGGCTAATATGACCTGGCAGGGGCAGGTCCAGTGACACTGGCAGTGGTGACAGAGTGGTGGATAAATGAGCGTAGGTGCTCCAGGGCAGGCACTGCGCATGCTGTGTATGTGTGTGCAGGGCTATGAGCTAAGCCAGTGGGTGGGATTCTTGTGACAGGCTGCAGGCAGGGGGCAGATGCCAGTCAAGGGGCAGATGAATAGCTGCTCTTAAACTCACTCATTAAGGCACTCTGCTGTAGATCCGTGTATTTTGGGCAGAGCTCTGGCTGCTGCACTGTTTCTTTGACTCTCCTGGCTAAGAGCATAACTGGCTAGAGCAGGTGAGTTGGAGGAGTGTAGATCAGCTGTGCTACGCTCACGATTGCTTGTGAGACAAAGGAAACAGTGGAACTTACAGTGACTGCTAAGTGATCACACTGCAGTGAGGAGCATGAGGTGGGAGAGTAGGAGCCTCTTTCCATGAGTGCTGATGAGGCCCTGTGATGCTGATGGTCTCTGTTTAGGTATTTCAGAGTCAGTGAATATTCCAATTTGCCATAACCCCCGAGGTTCAGACAGAAGGGAAATTAGTGGTGCCATGTGTGCTTCATGCTTGCCGTATGAAGTCCTGGTAATAAATGAGTTAGCTGTAAGGCACGTGAGTAGCTAATTTGGAAAAACACCATGCATGCTGTTGTACTGTTTGTACCTCTTGTGAGGAGGCAGTGTACTTGCTTGCAACCTCCTGGTGTGAAGGAAAGACTGATCTATGTGGGGAAGGTTTACCTCGGTAAGAGTGTGGTTTGTTCTGGGACTGATGTATTTGCCAAATAAAATATTAACATAACGCTGCGTGTGACAGGGGTGTTATTTCACAGGCTGGGGTATGAGCTAGCTTTGAAAACTGGATTCTGGGCAACTCCCTGTTTCTTTAAGATTGACTGGACAACAGCAAATACCCAAGCAAACTCAGAATATATAAACTTGTGAGAAAAGACAGAAACAGGACTTGATAACTGCTAACATTAGCCAGTACACTGTTCTTACAGCCCAGCAAACATTCTGGGCAACCTGTGCCACAGCATAGTAAGCTTGCAGCTGTATCATTTGTCATCTTTCTGCCTTCCTGTCTTTCCTGTTCTGGGCTCCTCAGTTCCAGAAGATCACAGAATTGCTGGAGGGCGTCCAGCATAGAGCAACGAAGATGATGAAGGAAGGAGAGCAGCTCCCTTATGAGGAAAGGCTGAGGGAGCTGGGTTTCTTGAGTTTGAAGAGGAGGCTGAGGGGGGAGCTCATTAATGTCTATAAATCTATGAGGGGTGGGTGTCAGGAGGATGGAGTCAGGCTCTTCTCAAGGTCATCTGGTGGTAGGACAAGGGGCACTGGGTGCCAGCTGGAACAGAGGAGGTTCCCTATCAGTATCAGCAGGAACTTCTTCCCAGGAAGGGTCCTAGAGCACTGGAACAGGCTACCCAGGGGGGTTGTGGAGTCTCCTTCTCTGGAGATGTTCCAGCCCCGCCTGGCTGTGTTCCTGTACGACTTGGTCTGGGTGATCCTGCTGTGGCTGGGGGATTGCACTAGATTATCTTCCAAGGTCCCTTCCAATCTCTAACGATTGTATGATTCTATGACCCAATGGCCAAGTATTTGCCCCCCACGATTTCTGAGTAGGCTGATTGGAGGGAATTTGAGAACTCTGGGGTGGTGTGCAAATTCTGACAAAGGAAGCTGCAATCCCTAAATTTCTGTCATTGCTTAATGAGGATCAAGAAGAGTTGCAAGAGATTTGTGAATCGGTGTCTGTAGGCACCCTTACCAGTTCTTAGTCTAGTCTGCACTGGTTTGGACCCTCCTCCCAGGCAGCATTAACTGTATACAAGCCCTGCTAGTCCTGCATGCAGGGATCATCCAGTTCCAATCCCTCTGCCATGAGCTGGGACACCCCCCACTAGACCAGGGTGCTCAAGGCCCAGCCAGTCTGGCCTTGAACACTTCCAGGGAGTTGGGAGGCAGCCACAACCTCCCTGGGCAACCTGTTTCTGTGTCTCAGCACCCTCATTGTGAAGAGCTTCCTCCTCACTTCCAGTCTAACCCTTCCCATCTTTGGGTAAAGTAATAGATGCCTTCTGGCTGTCACCTGTAAACCATGCACTTCTCTGCTCAGCTGACTGCACAATAGAAACATTCTTGGCTTGGCAGAGGGGAAGAGCTTTAGGCTGAGGCACAGAGGCTTTGCTGCCAGCCCTGACTGATTTGTTAAGCTATGAGACAGGTATGTAAATTGCCATCCTTGCCTGAGGAATAGAAAGCGAACAGGGAAGAACATGCTAGAGACTTGAAAAACCCAGAGTGGGGAATCCTGTGACTCACATTAAGGACTGCCAGAGTCTTGTAGCTCCTATCCACTCTGCAGCTCCCCACAGTGTGAAGCAACCACGTGGAGAGCCAAGTACTAGTTGGAGTGGATGTGTACCTAGATGCTGAAGACAGCGTGTCAGCTCAGCCAGGATCTACCCCGTGGAAAGAGCATAGGGATTTTCAGTTTGCATGATGTGGGGGTATTTAGCAAGAATGCAAGCCCAGACAGTAACCTAGTATATTTTGATTATTCTTTGGTATAATACCTTCCCGTTCTCCTTCTGTAATTTGTGTGGTTATAGCTTGCTGTCCGTTAGAAACATCCCCAAATTTATCATTGCCCTGGGAAGCACTGTGACAGTTCTATTCTGTTACCTCATTATCAGATCACACTCGTGTCACCTCCCATTTATTGTGCCAGCTTGGATTAGTTCTGCCAGAGAAATTTACAGTCCTGGAGGCCACGACGCTGCTCCTTTGCCATCCACTCGTTTCTCTTCATCACCTGCATTGCCCTTGCGCAGAGCACCAGCAATGAAGAGAAGCCTGGCTCCAGCTAGGTCAGGAACAGAACCACCTCAGCAAATTGTCTGGCTCACAATTTGGCTTTGGGGAGTGATTTGTTTTCAGGAGAGAAAAACTGGTTTTCCCCATAGCTTTGTTTTTCTTTCTGCCTCCTTCCCCTGCTCATCTAGATTCTCCCTCCCTCCTCTTTGCATCATCTGGATGGCAAGTGTCAACTGTTTGTTTCCTGCTGTCCCAAACCCTTGCAAATGGCTTTCCACAACAATACTCTCTCTGAACTAGGAAAGCAAATGTAAGAAGCCCTGCCAGAGCTGACAGAAACGCCTTGCTGGCAGTGGAAGAGAGAGGCATTGAGCGAGACCTTGTGAGGAGAGCAGTCTCGCTTGCGGGCAGGGGAGGGCACATAGCGCTCGAGACTTGGCCTTGTGGTAGCCCACACTGTGAAGTTGTTTGAGCTTCACTGGCGACAGAGGAATTTGTTGTCCTGCACATGTTTCCAAATGTTTAAGAGGTGTTTTCCTGAATGTTGTGGGTAACAACGTCGCTTTCCACAAACCCAGCAGAAAATAGCTGCAGCCCATCTTTCCTAAGTAAACTTGCCCTTGTGTCTGGCTCTGGGTTCAGGCTGAGCTCCCGTTTCGAATGCCTGTGAGGGCCTGAGGAGTCCGAGCCAGTCTGTCCCGAAACAAAGTTTGATAATTCAGGCACGTTTCACCTAGTGAAGGTCCTGAGCCGATGGATCACGCAGCCATGGCCAGAGCTGGTTGATGGCAGGGGCAGGCTCCCTGGGGCAGCCCTGAGCAGGGACTGGCCCCTCCAGGGACTGTGCTGTGAGCAGAAGGAAACAGAAGAGGTCCACAAGGTGTCTGGGAGGCAGGACAGGGGTGAGCAGGACACAAGCAAGGCTGGAGGCCCCAGCCTGAGGTGAAGTGGGGCATGGGGACCCAGGTCCTCTCAGAGCCCTCACTAGCCCTTGGGATGTGCCAGGGCAGAGTCATGGAGGCAGGCAAAGGTTCCTGGAGCCAGTCACAGGGAAGAAAACAGTGTTGCCTGAGAAGCTGTGGAAGAGTATGTGGGGCAGGGAAGCTGACCAAGAGCACTGGAGGGGGCTTCCCAGGGGGTTTTGTGGAGTCTTCTTCTGTGGAGACATTTGAAACCCACCTGGACTTGGTGTGGGTGATCCTGCTGTGGCAGGAGGATTGGACTGGATGATCTTTCCAGGTCTCTTCCTATCCCTAATGATTCTGTGATTCTATGATTCTAAATTCCTTCCTGTAGGAAGCTTTCTTGAGTTTTCTTGGCCTGAGGCATTGGGAAATTGCTGTGGCAACTTGTAACGCATTTTCAGCTCTGCAGAAAGAGCTCTGCTCTTGTGTTCTTTGTGGAGAGGAGTGGGTCGCTGCTCTAGGCACAGCATCCATCTTGTGCTGGGAACGCTGAGAACGGAACGAGGGTGGTACCTCAGTGGAAGGAAGGTTTCCAAAATGGAGAGGGTTCTTCCCTCGTTTGTGGCCGTGGGAGTCAGCACACTGGACGTGGAGACCTGGCTTGGAAACACAAGGGACAGAGAAGTGGACTTTGGAATTCCTACTGGTGCTGAGAGCTGTGTGCATGGACGGAATGCACTCAGTGTTTCCACAAGGAGCAAGAACTGCTGGAAGTCTCTGCCCTTGGAGGGCTTTGTGATAGCAGTTTGGCCAAGTTACGTACGAGCACGGGATGAACCTCTGTATATCTTGGCATGGAATTCTTACGTGGGGTGAACTGAATGTCTGCTTTTCCCCAATTCAAGGTAGTTTTTACCTGCCGTTTGTAAGTGGTTTTTGAACTCTCTTTGTTTTGTCTTTGTTTTGGCCCATTAACTAAATCCACTGCTTAACCCTACCCTGGGATAAACATGTTAATAAATGGTTGTACAGGGTTGGATCAAAAGCTCTTCCACACTGCCTGATGATTACATCAATTAGAAGAAAGAACACGGAGTAATCTTCCTCCAGAATAGTCTTCCAGGTCCTCATGATCTTTGGTTTAGAAACTTCCAGAATAAGTGCTTGTGGTCTAAACTGGGGTATTAAATAGCATCGTGACTATCATGTGGATTTCCCTGAGATGTCTTTTATCCTTCTGGATTTTTAGAGTGTTCTGTGTCCGTTATTTCTATGATGTGTTGAGCTCATTTTCATCTCAGGACCTCAAAATGCTTTTCTTCTTTTACAGGTAGACAAGTGAGAGCAAGAATTCATACTGTGATTCGTAGTTCAGGAGGCGGATCTTGATCATCCTTGGTCTTTCAGAGTAAGGAATGCAACAAAGAAAATACCCTGTGATGTTGGTGTGTAACTTCCTTCTCATCTGTACAGAAGTTGTGAGCTTATTTCAGCTTACTGTAACTGAGAACTTCATGCTTCTGATGTCTGCAGAGGCGACAGAAACAGTCTGTAGTGACTCCAGTTTTCACACAGGATTATAAGAGGCCACATTCTTCTTTACTTTATGAGGTCACCACTTGAACTCCACAAACCACAATATTATCTAGCTTTGCATGGTAACTCTGCATGTCTTTATCAAGCAGATCTCTGGAGAAATAAAAAGCTTGCACCTGGAAAAGCAGTGCTGGCTGATACAGAATTTAAAGCAGGCTCAAAGAATATTGCCAGCAAGAGGAAAGTGCTGCTGCACTCTCAAGTAGATCTGTAGGACTAGGTTTTAGCATCCAAAACATCATGAACATCTGTTCTTCCTACCTGATGGCTGATCTTTGTCCCTGACCATGATCTCCTACGGCACTCACACTGTAAATACTGAGAAATGGAGAAATATTTTGATATAAGATTTCAGCAAGCATCACGTGCAGCTCAAATCTTCAGGCCAATAGATGAAGTCCAGAGGTAACTCCTCATTGAAATAAATTCAGCAAGATACAGAGTTAACTCTGTTTTTTCTTCACATGTGCAGATTACTCAGTGGACATACTGATGAAGAGAACTTTGCAACTAGAGATAATCTCAGAGACAGCTAGGACTTCTTCAGAACAGTGGCTTTGGAAAACCCAGTGCTTTAGCTGTCATTATGGTTTTGGATGGTCTGTGTATTGCTTGTGGCATCTTTGTCTTTTACACAGAGGTTCCAAAGAATACTCTTGTATACAAGTTGTATACTCTTGCTCACAAAATGTAAAGGCAGCCAACCAAAACCCCACACCATTTTCAGGTTATTATTTTAAGAAATATTTTAGTAATCCTGAAAAATGTTAATTCCCACAGCCCAAGAATGGAAAATTACACTTAGTCACTTCATAGAAGTCTTTACAAGTAACACGCTTAATTTATTTATTAAAGAAAGGAGTTTTAGAGTTGTGTACTCCAGAGTTGTCTGTGAGTAGTGTGTATTCCACACAGCAAGTCAAATATCTCCTCTTTCTAGAAGTTCTGATTTACACCCAGAGATTCATTAAAGGTTAGAGCTTGATGGCTAGATTCTGCTTCCCTTGCTCCTTGTAGTTGCTGGGTTATTGTAGGAGTTCCTTAACAATTCTGAAATGACTAATGGTGATCAAAATTCTGTCGTGATGAGGACTGCATATTGCCTGCCTTAAGTCTCTAGCCAGGCTGAGAGAAAAGGGGAATCCTGTTGTGGCAGGGGGATTGGACTAGATGATCTTTCGAGGTCCCTTCCGATCCCTTATGATTCTGTGCAAAGGAAAGTGGCAGGTGTGTCCTTGGTGTTTGCTTGTAGGAAGATTGTTTTGGATGTCTGGCAGCTTAGATGAGTTCAGCACAGACTGGTTCTGTGAGTAGTCTTGAAGTGGAGGAAGAGTGGGTGCACGTTCAATGAATTCATTCTAAAGCTCTGCAGTAATACCCACTGTAAGCAACAGTTCATTTGCTGAGCAAGTATACAACTATCCATCAAAAGCTGACTGCTTTTCGGAGGAAAACAGACTTCTCCTGGCCTCTTACTTTCAATTGTACAACTTTCTGTCTTTACCTGATTTTTCCTCCCTTTTCTTTCTTTCTCCCCTAAGAAAAGGTGTGTGACTCATTCACAAAGGGAGAAACTATGCTGCAGTGGTTTTTCCCTCAGTTCTTTTTGATGATTCATTTTAACACAGATGCTGTCATTTACCTCTGCTGCTGCACCAGAGGCTTCCCTGGAGCACAGGTTCTTGAACACGATTGTTTTTTTAGTAAGAGCAGAAGGCTATCAGAATTGGTTTAATCTTTGTCAGAGATTTTTTCTGAAAAGGTCAGCATGGCCCTTCCTTCGGGGCAGGCTTGGTAAAATCATGAACATATTGGTCAAGGTTGGAAATCGAAACCTTGTTTGACAGGATAAGCATGACCTTCACAACCACTGTATCATAGAATCATTAGGTATCAGAAGGGATCTCGAAAGATCATCCAGTGCAATCCCCCTGCCACAGCAGGATCACCCAGACCAAGTTGGACAGGAACACAGCCAGGAGGGTCTGGAACGTCTCCAGAGAAGGAGACTCCCCAACCCCCCTGGGCAGCCTGTTCCAGTGCTCTGGTGCCCTCCCTGGGAAGACAGTCCTGCTGATATTGATAGGGAACCTCCTCTGTCCCAGCTGGCACCCAGTGCCCCTTGTCCTATCACCAGATGACCTTGAGAAAAGCCTGGCTCCATCCTCGTGACACCCACCCCTCACCTATTTACAGGCATGAATGAGGTCCCCCCTCAGCCTCCTACAAGCTCAAGAGACCCAGCTCCCTCAGCCTTTCCTCATCAAGATGCTCTTCTACTTCCTTCATCATCTTCATTGCTCTATGCTGGACACCCTCCAGCAGCTCTGTGTCCTACTTGACCTGACGGGCCCAGAACTGGACACAATACTCCAGATGCGGTCTCACCAGTGCAGAGTAAAGGGAGAGAAGAACCTCCCTTGATCTGCTAACCACCCCACTTCTGATCCCCCCCAGGATGCTGTTGGCCCCCTTGGCCACCAGAGCACATTGCTGGCTCAGATTCATCCTGCTGCCCACTAGGACCCCCAGGTCCCTTTCTCCTCCACTGCTCTCTAACAGGCATGAGAAAATGCAGCCTTACCTAAGTATGAATAATAAGGACGATACCTTTGAAAATCTCCATTTGGAAAACATCTTTCAAGTTACAGCCATGTTTTGCTTTGTGTTTCCTGCTTATGGAAACTATTCCTCAGTAAATACAGAATCCCTGTGAATAACAGGGCAAAAATAAGGACTGAGCCAGGAATGCAAATCAGCACGGTGCTCTTGGCTGCCAGCCTCCTTGTTTTACACAGTCAAGGAGAAGATTTCTTGTTTAAAATCATCTCTGCTTCTCCTTTTTTTAATAAAAAAGCGCATTTTTAAGAAATAGCTTAAACCCCAGAAGCATACTGAACAAAACAGACTGTGCCCCCCGATTCCAACAGGGTTTGCCTTATTGGTGTGCAGTGCTTTTTAAAGTTATCCCCAAAAGAATCAGTGAGAAAGTAGAAACTACCCCTTGTTTTTTAAACTCTTACCATAAACAAACCTTACTCTTTTTTTTTTAACTAGTAAGCATGCTCTTTCATGTCCTCACTACTGCCTGTTGGATGATTGCTCTGTTGATGCAGTAAGCCTTGTTCTTTTTAGTGTAGCAAATGAGAAAAGAATTGTTTGATTTAAATCAAGAGATAAACTTGCTGACTGTCAGTCTAAATATGAGAAGACACTTCTTCTCAGTGAGGGTGCCAGAGCCCTGGAAGGGGCTACCCAGGGAGGTTGTGGAGACATTCTGTGGAGTTGTTTAAACCCCACCTGGACTGTTCCTGTGCAACTGGATCTAGGGGATCCTGCTGTGGCAGGGGGATTGGACTGGGTGATCTTGTGAGGTCCCTTCCAACACCTAACCTTCTGTGATTCTGTGACTTTGTTGGGGATCTTAAGGCCCTTGCTAACAAACACAATTTTTTGAGGAAGAATTAATGACATTGTGTTNCACAGCAGGATCACCCAGACCAAGTCCAGGTGGGTTTCAAAAGTCTTCAGAGAAGGAGACTCCACAAACTCCCCGGGCAGCCCCTCCAGTGCCCCATCACCCATACATTTCTAGAAATCTTTTCTGAAGGGTTTGTCTTAGACAATAAGCCATATCAGCAGGTAATATTGCTGAGAAATCATAGCCAGCGAAGGAAAACTCTGGATTCAACAGAGACCCTTTAATGGAAATTACCTCAGACATCTATATGGAAAGCAGAGATGACGGCAGCATTGCAGCGGCCCCTTCCTTAGTCCTAGGAGTCAAGTGTCAATCCCATTGCCTTCTTAACTCTCTGATCAGTGCTTATCTATGCCTATTCAACTACTGTCACCAGCAGGAGGAAGGAGGTGATAGTCCCCCTGTACTCTGCACTCTGCTGGACTGCACCTTGAGTACTGGGTCCAGTTTTGGGCACCACAGTATCAGAAGGACATTGAGGGGCTGGACTGGGGCCAGAGAAGGGCAACGATCCTGGGGAGAGGGCTCCTTTGAATTTCAGTTCTGACAACAATGGTAGCCAGGTCTTCCAGCTCAGATTGTCCTTCTAGCAGGAAGGAAAGCCAGTTAGGCTTTGCCACTCACTTTTTCACTGAGCGCCCCAATGAAGGTGTTGTGAGCGCCCACACTTCCAGTGTTGGTAGTTATTATTACGACCACATAACTAACAGTGCCACCTCAGTGTCTATGTGTTGGGGCAGGTGAAATTTCATTGTAAAGCACCGGTCACAGTGACCAGGGTCCATTACTGTATTTAATGGCCAGATTGAGAGCCTTTTCCATTTAGACAGAGTAGAAGTTCAGGATGTACCAGGAACGTGTGAAGTTCGTATGCAATTGGGAAGTCTAAGATGCAGTACGCATTGAAGTAATCAGTTTTGAGGACTTTTATTACATGGTTTAAATGATCTCAAACAATAATTAACCAGTTATCCCTCCAGTGCATTTTTCAGTGTTTTCCAAGAGGTCTTTGCTTTTCTGAAAGAGTCGGGGGCAGTTAGTTCAGTGTGAACAAAGGAGAGAGCGGAATTACAGCGCCACAGTCTCACCAACTACTAACTTTGCAATCAACGTTTATTTGTGATGAAAATGACCGATATTGTTGTTTTCATCTTCCATCCATCTGCACAGCATTATTGTGGACGTGTCATTAAGTTTGGAGAGGACCTCCTCACTCTCTACAACTTCCAGAGGGAGGGGGGTGTTGGGTAGAGTCGAGCTCTTCTCCCAGGCAACTAGTGACAGGACAAGAGGGCAGTGCATGAAGCTGCCAGAGGAGGGTTAGGTTGGCTGTTAGGAAGCCCTTCCCATGGAAAGGGTGCTCAGAGCCTGGACTGGACTGCCCAGAGCACCTCTCTGGAGGTGTTGAAGGACAGCCTGGCTGTGGCCCTGAGTGCCCTGGTAAGGCTGATGGGGTGAGGTCAAGTCCTGGACTGGGCTGGATGAGGGGCTTTTCCAACCTCAATAATTCTGTGATTTCCATTGCTACAAACATGTGATGGCAGCAGCATTTTCTCCTATACTCTTGAATTTTTACTGTTAAGACTGTTTTTGAGGAAAATCCTCCCCAAGTGAATGGTAGCCACAGCCTTTTAATGAAAAGTCTTGGCATTAATTACAGATACACAAACAGGAACAAAAGGGGTAGAATTTTTCCTGAAGGACTTGCTGAGCTAACTGAAGCCCTGCCAAAGATCTCTGAGTACAACAGATGTGCTTTGTTTATCTCAGCTGAAGCGCTAGGGTTTGGGAGGAAACCCTGAAGATTTTATCAGTTTGTGAGGGCCACTATTTGCAAACAAGAATTAATCTCCTAAAACAATGAGTTTAACAGAGAACTTAATGAACTAGTGAAAAGACTTGTACAGCTTTAACATTTCATTTCCCCTGGAAGTTCGTGTTGGTCATAAAATTTCCACAGTCAACCAAATCAGTCCCCTGAAAATACAAAGCTATTTCTGTGAAGAATAATTGATTATGTTTTCATTCAAATGGCCGGAGTCAGAAGATAAAAGTCTGCTGGCATCCCTGTAATGTACAGCCCTTTTGGCAGAAGTATCAACAACTGATCACCGTATGGGACATTCTGGGTCAGAAGGGACCTTGAAAGATCATCCAGTCCAACCCCCCTGCCACAGCAGGATCACCCAGACCAAGTTGCACAGGAACACAGCCAGGCAGGTCTGCAACGTCCCCAGAGAAGGAGACTGTACAACCCGCCCTGGGCAGCCTGTTCCAGTGCTCTGGTGCCCTCCCTGGGAAGACAGTCCTGCTGATATTGATAGGGAACCTCCTCTGTTCCAGCTGGCACCCAGTGTCCCTTGTCCTATCACCAGATGACCTTGAGAAGAGCCTGGCTCCATCCTCCTGACACTCACCCCTCACCTATTTACAGACATGAATGAGGTCCCCTCTCAGCCTCCTCCAAGCTCAAGAGACCCAGCTCCCTCAGCCTTTCCTCATCAGGGAGCTGCTCTCCTTCCTTCATCATCTTCGTTGCTCTATGCTGGACACCCTCCAGCAGCTCTGTGATCTTCTTGTCCTGAAGGGCCCATAACTCGACACACTACTCCAGATGTGGTCTCACCAGTGCAGAATAGAGGGGGAGAAGAACCTCCCTTGGTCTGGTAACCACCCCTGTTCTGATCCCCCACGGATGTTGTTGGCCCTCTTGGCCACAAGTGCACATTCCTGGCTCAGAGTCACCCTGCTGCCCACTAGGACCCCCAGGTCCCTTTCTCCTCCACTGCTCTCCAACAGGTCAGTCCCCACCCTCTCCTGGTCCCTAGGGCTGTTCTTGCCCAGATGCCAGACTCTCCCCTGACCCTTGTTGTCCCTCACTCCATCTCTCTCTGCCCAGCTCTCCAGCCTGTCCAGCTCTCGCTGAATGGCAGCACAGGCTGCTGGGGGGTCGGCGACATCACCCAGCTTTGTGTCATCAGCAAACTTGCTGACAGTGCCCCCTAACCCCTCTGAGCATTGTAGATTTCAGTAACTGGTATATTCCCTTCTAATGTCCTTGGGTGCTTTCGTGGAGGAGCATGGGGGCTCTCCTTACCCTTCCTGCTGGGCTCTTTTGTTATTTTCCCCTGTACAAGAACCATGATATTCAGAACTCTATTCCCGATAGCTCAGAGCTCTTGAACTCTCATCACTGCTGCTTTTGTTTGCAGAGAAAGATGTATTCTGTGCCACAGAATCATGACTGGAAAGAACCTTCTGAGTCATCAAGTCCAGGCATGGCAGAAATGACTTCAGCACGCTGGCTGGCTGCAGCGCTACTTGTTTTTCAGGTGTCCTAGGCTTTCATGTGGTCTACATGATTACATCTTCTTTGCCTTAGTGAATTGCTCAAAAGCTTTCTTATTAGCACTGTCTACAGCCTCTGAATTCTCTTCCAGTCTAACGTCTTACCTTTCCCCTGGGTGTTCACAGCATACACAGCCTCTGGGGTATCTTGTTGTTCTCCAGACTGTATGCTGGAAAATTGTGTTATAATTCTGTATTTCAGCTCCTTTTCTTGTTTTATTCCCCCCCAATATGAATTTCTCCGTTGTCTAGCTCACCTGATTTCATAAAACTACTTTCTCTTTATTAAGAACTATATAGAATTCCTCTTAACATTTAATTCCTTCGTGTGTTGTCGTTTCTTCTTTGCATTTTCCCCTACATCTAATGTAAGCTGTGAGTGCAAAGAATATTAGTGGTTGTTTTCACTCATCACATCCACCAGAAATTATCCTTTAGCCTCTTTAAAAATACATTTAACAAAGCAAAGGAGCATCACTGTAGTGACTGGGTTACTTGGTGGCTAAAAGGACTTCATAGCAGCAGCAGCAGCAACTTCCTACTTAATCAGCCCAAGTTCAGCCCTTCCACCAGTTGTGCTCATTCCTGTTCTTCTTAAACCTGTAGCTGTGAGATACAAACACCTGTAGGGTTATTCTAGTGCTGTAGCAAGCAGTTCTTGTTGCTGGTATTTAATCTAGGAAGCCTGTTTGTTCACATGTAGCTCATCAGTAATTAACTGCATTCTTAGTTGAGTAAGACAACCTTTCTCAGTGCTCCCGTTCAATGGATTGACAATGGAAGGCTTGGATGAGTATCCCTGTGAAGGACAGAGCCACACTGGGAATAAAGGAAAACATCACCGAACTCACAACCATCTCTACTGGGAGGCTCCCTACAGGGGAGCAGATCTTTCTTGATTGTCTGAACAGGGTTCGTATCTAGTTGAGATAGTGGATAATTGAGAAAAGTGAAGGCAGCTGAGAGACTAACATAAAAGAGGGATAGGCTGGAGCGCCTCAGTTTAATCTTGTCAGCCTCAAGTGTGGTAGCAGTGAGTGTAGAGATGTCAGGATGTGCTAGCACCCAGAGCATTGGCTCAGGATCCTTAAGGTTGTTTTTCCATTTCCCTTTATGAAGGTGCTGAGCATGATGCGTGGCAACAATGAATTGAAGCAGGTGACTCCCCACAGTGACTGTTTTGTCTCTCTGAGTGAGAACCCCAGGCTTGTTGCTGCTGCCCATAGCCTGTATCTGCAGAAGCAGTGAGGAGAGTTCGGGACTGCTCTCTTGGCAGAAGGATGGTGGCAAAGAAGAGCGGATACCTTTGTTCTCTGGCAGATGAACTGCACGAATGAGGTAATTAAAGCATGCTTTACGTTCTACTTTGACATCTGCCTGGAAGTGTTCTCTGTCCTGAGGGTGAAGGTGAACTGAAGGTCTTTCACTTCCTTTACAACAGTACCTTTAGTTGAAATTATCAAGTGGAAGTGATGAGTAACCAGGCTTCTCTGACTATTTTCCTTAATTTAGGGGTGACCTCAAAAGGAAAAGAATGCATTTTCCTCCTCTCCAAGTGTTTTATCTTTATATTCTTCATTTTCCAATGGTTTTGTTGAGTGGGCATATTGACTTGGAGACACCTGTGGGTATTCGGGCAGCTGGGCCAAGTGTATGGGTGTATGCATTAACTCCTTTGTGACCCCAGTGACTTTGAAACTTGCTTCATTTGAGCACAGATGAGTGCTGCCTTGGCTGACCCTGTTGCTTACAGGAGTTGCCAGTTTGTTAATTCTAGGAGCTTTTCTGGCCCTCAACAGTAAAGAAACTACTTGAGTTTTTCTACACATTGTGTTAATGAGAGAGAACCTCATTAATAAGTATTGTGTCCAGTTCTGGGCCCTTCAGGTCAAGAAGGACACAGAGCTGCTGGAGGGTATCTAGCATAGGGCAACAAAGATGACAAAGGAAGAACAGCAGAACAGCTCCCTTATGAGGAAAGGCTGAGGGAGCTGGATCTCTTGAGCTTGGAGAAGAGGAGGCTGAGGGGAGGCCTCATTCATGTCTATAAATAGGTGAGGGGTGGGTGTCAGGATGATGGAGCCAGGCTCTTCTCAAAGTTGTCTGATGCTAGGACAAGGGGCACTGGGTGCCAGCTGGAACAGAGGTTCCATATCAATACCAGAAGGACCTTCTTCCCAGGGAGGGTCCTAGAGCACTGGACCAGGCTGCCCAGGGGGGTTGTAGAGTCTCCTTTTCTGGAGACGTTCCAGACCCACCTGGCTGTGTTCCTGTGTGACTTGGTCTGGGTGATCTTTCGAGGTCCCTTCTGGTCCCTAATGATTCTATGGTTCTACAATAAAGTATTTCCTCCCTGGCAACCTGTATGCCCTTATGTTAGGGTTTCTTTTCTGTTTGCTGAAAAGCACAGACCTTTTCCCTTGGGACTGTGAAAGTAGTACCTTGCTGCTCTGCTTGTGGAGTTTTTTTACTAACAGCTGGGAAAGATACTAGCATAAACATATCTCCTTAGGAGTCCTCTGTGAATTCTGTCTTTCCCTGCATGTGACCACCTCCTTTCAAGGGCAAACAAATTTATGTGTTCCTGGCTCACAGCTGCTTTTTAGTCTTAAGTTTTCTTTGAAGCAGCTTGAACACTGGAGTTGGAAGTCGCTGCCCCGCTGGAGAGAGCAGGCTTGGGTGTGGAAGGGAATACTCTCTGGGCCATGCTGGGTCTGTCAGGAATCAGTGAGCAGCGGCAGCTCCTAGACGGGCAGCTCTAGCTCATCTATCAAGTGAAGCCTGGATCAAGGGTGAGTGTGGCTAGTAATCAATACCTCATGGTTTGCTAATGAGGAACTGGCTGTATGCTGCTGATGTGGAGGCAGAAGGGAGTAAGGTGTCAGTTCTGCTCGTGGGGATGTGATAGGACCCTGCCTTCCCATCAGAAGAGACTTTCCTGTTGTTACCATAGCACAGACTCAGAGCAATCATTCCCTGGCTGCTTAAGACTAAGGCTGACTTGTGGAAGTTGCTGTTGGTTTATGCCTCACTAGAATGTTGGTACCTTGTTTCCTCTGTGGGATAACTGGTTTATTTGTTTATTGCTTTAGCTGGGTAACGGCATCTAGCTGGTTTGGCCACTTGTGATTCCTTCTGATTCCCTGGGCAGTAGCAGCTGGTTGCAACAGAATCCATGTGGCACTGATTTATCTGTTTCAAGTCCTGTGTTTGTGCTGCGATACGGTGAAGCAGGGTAGCTGCCATCAGTCTCTAGAATGGTGTGGGGGTCAGGAGGGACAGGAGAGCCAGGACCATAAGAGTGCTGAGGAACCTTTGGGTTTGAAAGCTCGGGTACTGTATAGGTCTGGGCAGGCTGAGCAGTTGCCAAGAGGCTGGAGCTGAGAGGAGCTAAGGACCTGGGGAAGGGGTTTTTGTAGTAGAGCTGAAGGAGTCAAAGAATCATTTGGAGTAGGAAGGGACCTCAAAAGATCATCCACTCCAATCCCCCTGCCACAGTAGGATCACCCAGACCAAGTTGCACAGGAACACATTCACGTGGACCTGGAACATCTCTAGAGACTTCACAGTTCCCATGGGCAGCCTGTTCCAATGCTCTGTTACCCTCCCTGGGAAGAAGTTCCTGCTGATATTGATAGGGAACCTCCTCTATTCCAGCTGGCACCCAGTACCCCTTGTCTTATCACCAGATGACCTTGAGAAGAACCTGGCTCCATCTGCTCCATCCTCCTGACACCCACCCCTCACATATTTATAGTCATTAATGAGGTCCCCCCTCAGCCTCCTCTTCAAACTCAAGAAACCCAGCTCCCTCAGCCTTTCCTCATAAGGGAGCTGCTCTCCTTCCTTCATCTTCGTTGCTCTGTGCTGGGCATCCTCTTGCACCTGAAGAAAAGGGTCCAGTGACCAGGCTGGATTTCACTTGCCAGTGCCTCCTCTCCCTTACTGAGGAGCTCCAATTCTGTGCTGTAAGTCATTACGCTGATACCACTGGCTGGTGTCCTCTTGATAGGAAGCTTCCACTGGACTGCTATTTATACAACTTCTGACAGCTCTTTCTGCCCTTCGTTGCCTTAAAACTCGCAGCCACGTTGCACTCCGAATGCGAGATGCTGTGTGCAGTGGACCCTGACTGGCTGATTCTTCTTGTCTGTAGCTGTTGAGGGAGGGGGGTGTAGAAGGGTAGCTCAGAGAGAGGGGAACTGTGACCTGCCCAAGTGCCAGGATCATATCTGTAAGGTTTTCAGCTTTCTCATGTTCCTCTTCAAAATGATGCTGCTAAAAAAAGAACTTGCTGCTCTTCACTTTACCCTCACAGACATCTTTCCGCTGCTCTCAGTGTCTTTTCAGGTAGACATTTTGAGATGCCCTAAGTGCAGGGATGTTGTTGAGAGTAACCCCTCTTCAGGAGAGGAATGAAGAGAGCACTGGATAAAAGCAGTTGGGGGGGGTGGGGAAGAGAGATTGCAGCAAACTTGCGGTGTGAAGATGCAGTCTCCTGAAGAGCCAGGTTTAGAGGAAGGGTGGTGTGAAGGTGAGCAGGAGGAGGCTGTATCAGTGCAGTTTGTTGCGGGTTGAAGAAGTGTAGCAGGAGTTGTCAGTGACTGTAGCCATACTCGGTACTGCCTTTAAAAGTAAAACCATTGCACAGTGTTTGTGCACTTGGGCACTACCGATGTTCCCTGTACCTCACCTGCTATATCCTGTATGAGATTTTGCTTATCAGCTTTGCTTTGAAAGGCTGAGCTGGCCAAGAGGCGTCTCTGGAGACTGGCATGAACTTGAATGTGCAAGTTACTGGTTTGTGAAGGGGAACTCTGCAGAACTCTTGATGATCAAACCTCCTAGACAAAGCTGTCGCCCAAAAGAGACGCCTCTCTCACTGCACGGGCAGGTTATCACTGTCACTTCTGTGTCTGTGTCCCTGCCGCGTTGCAGCTGCAGTGCAATGGGTAACTGTGTTTTGAGATCAGTGTGGAGAACAGTGAGGTAGGAGCACAACTGCTCTAAGGCTTGCCTGCAGCTTACCTGTGTTTGGCAGGCATGTTCTCTTTGAAGAGACACTTCAGAGAGACTCTGAGGCCTAGAGTGAAATAACTTCACAGCCCGTGCAGCTCGCTTGATGGGTATTTGCTTTTAATTATACTTGTTAAACTCTGAAGGGGCTGTGGGGGGAAGATCTCTGAATGACACCAAGTTGGAGTGTTGATCTGCTGGAGGGGAGGAAGGGGTGAGTGGCTGGAGAGCAGCCTGGCAGAGAGGGACCTGGCACTACTGGTTGACAACCAGCTAAACAGGAGCCAGCAGAGTGCTCGGGTGGCCCAGAAGGCCAGTGGCATCTTGGCTTGTATCAGCAATACTGTGGCCAACAGGACTAGGGAAGTAATTTTCCCTCTGTACCGGGCACTGGGGAGGCCTCTTCTCAGGTACTGGGAGCAGTTCTGAGCCCCTCGCTGCAAGTAAGTGGGTCAGGGGCTGGAGCAGGTCCAGAGGAGCAACAAGGCTGGGGGACAGACTGATAAGGGAGATACCGAGAGCTGGGGTTGTTTAGGCTGGAGGAGACTCAGGGGAGACCTCTAAAACTGCCTGAAGGAAGGTTGCAGTCAGATGGGGGTCAGGCTCTTCTCCCCGGTAACAAGCAACTGGAGGAGAGGGCAGGGCCTGAAGCTGCACCAGGGGAGGGTTAGGTTGGATGTTAGGAAGCCCTTCCTTGCAGAAAGGGTGCTTAGCCTGGAATTGACTGCCCAGGGCAGTGGTGGAGTCCCTATCCCTGGAGGTGTTGAAGGACAGCCTGGCTGTGTCCTTTACTGCCATGGTCTAGGTTGTGATGACATTAGGTCATAGGCTGGGCTGGATGGTCTTAGGGGTCTTTTCCAGCCTCACTAGGATACAGAAACTCAAGAAAAGCCACTGTCATGTGCGTTCATGCTAGCTCTCTAGTTCATTAATGCTTTAGTAACACAACCCAGCAAACTAAAGCATCTTATTTCTGCAGGTGAATATGCATTGGGTGCAGATAACTGGATTAAAAAAATAGCTCGGATCACGTTTGATTACAAGTGCACTTCATATTATTAGAGTGTGATGGATGTGCTTGGGTGAGGAGGAAGTTTACAGTTCTGTTTAGATTTGTCCTCTGAGAAATGAGCATTAGTCACATTCCCAATCTCCAGTCCTGTTCAGGATACATAAATAAAAGTACTGTAATACGTGAGCAGTGAAATTTATGGCAGCTGGTTCATTGCAGTAGAGAGTCTTGCTTGTCTTTCTGAATAAAGGGTAGAGAAAAGAACTACCTCCCTGATGAGGAAAGGCTGAGGGAGCTGGGTCTCTTGAGCTTGGAGGAGTCTGAGGGGGACTTCATTCATGTCTACAAATATGTGAGGGTTGGGTGTCAGGAGGATGGAGCCAGGTTCTTCTCAAGGTTGTCTGATGCTAGGACAAGGGGCACGGGGTGCCAGCTGGAACAGAGGAGGCTCCATCTCAATATCAGCAGGAACTTCTTCCCAGGGAGGGTCCCAGAGCACTGGACCAGGCTGCCCAGGGAGGTTGTGGAGCCTCCTTCTCTGCAGAGGTTCCAGACCTGCCTGGCTGTGTTCCTGTGCCACTTGTTCTGGGTGATCCTGCTGTGGCAGAGAGATTGGCCTGGATGATCTTTTGAGGTCCCTTCTGATCCCTAAGGATTCTAGGATTCCTTGCAGTCATGCAGTAGCAGTAGGCTAAATCCTGCAGTCATTACTTAATACACTAATTACATTATCAAACTGAAATGTTTCCACTCCTAGGATGAACCTAGTTCCTGTGCAGAATATCAGTCTAGAGCTTCAGATGTCCTTTGAGCCCTGTCAGTTAAACAGAAGCCTTAGGTTGCTCTGCTGGTATGAGTCCTTGGGACGTGTTTTGGTCTCTAAAGGAGCAAAAGTTAGCTCTATTTATTGTGATGTCTCCCCTGGTCTGCCAGCTACAGTCCTAGCTGTTCTTTGTGTTCTTTTATGTCTCTGATTTTAGTTGAGGCTGCTAATTGAGTGCCTCCAGAGTTTCATCATGCTGACTCTGTTTTTCCTACTTTACCTGCTTTTTGTCTGAAATTTAAAAATTAAGTGGTATCAGTTCTGGCAAGAACTAATTAATAATGAGTTGGATTAATCAGGAGAAACCTGGGGTTACCTTAATGCTTATACGTGTTCCCTGTTTGGGGCTGTGGAGTCTCCTTCTCTGCAGACGTTCCAGACCCACCTGGCTGTGTTCCTGTGTGACTTGGTCTGGGTGATCCTGCTGTGGCAGGGGGGTTGGACTGGATGATCGGTCCCTTCCAATCCCTAAGGATTCTATGGAATAAACTTGGATGGCATCCTGACCCAAGGGAGTGCCTCTCTGACTGCAGTACTTGCTGCAAAGAAGACCATCTCAAAGCTGGGTCTGGCAGGGCTTGGTTTACACCTGGAGTCAAGTGTGGCCTGTGGTCTTTCTAATTACTTGCCAGTAAATGCAGACAAGGGTAGCTCTGGGGGGTTCTGACTGTAGGAAGCCAGGGAGAGCAAACATAAACCACCCCTCAAGTGCTGTAGTTTGGATGCCTTTTGTTAGGTCCTTGTCCAGAAGCCAGTGCTGTGGTGCCTGGCACACTGCTGGGCAGAGTTTGTATTGAACAAGAGACGTGTAGCTAGCATCTTGTTTCGGGGGGGTGGGTTTTGCTTTAGCAGTGGAAAATTCTTCTGGCCCGCGTTGCCTTTGTGGCTATCGGATGGATCTGCCTTGTTTCTGTGTAGCTGCTTGTGCATTCAAGTCAGGCTCCCTGTGACAGAGTTTGGTGTTTGTCTGAAGCTCTATCTCTACAGCCTTGAAAAACATTCCAGTGTCTCTTTTTTCAGCTCTGGCTGTTTATGCTGACTGTGCTCTACTGTTTTCAAAGCAGTGGTTAGTTCTTCACTGATTATTTTCTTTTCCTTCCCCCCCCCTCCCCTTCAAACTTTCCCAAGACAAGGAGTTGCAGGGGGGGAAGGGACAAAAGCCAGGCTAGAAAGTAGCAGTGCCTAAAAAATGAGGAGGAGGAGGTTTGCCTGCGATAGGACAGCCAGTCCAAGCCTCAGTGCCTGGAGTGTCAGCCAGTAACCTCCAACAAGACAAAGATGCTTGCAGTCCAAGTTTTCCTGAGTTTTCCTGTGGTTTGATGGGAAACTCTTCTGGTGGGAATGACCTGCTGAGAAGTCCTGTGGCACAGACCCTAGTTACATGGTCAGTGAGGCAGCATCTTTGCTGAAGATTCTGGGATGAAAAGAAGTGTGAAATTGGGGAAGTGCAAGGTGACAGCTGGGCCCTGGCATTTTGTTCAGCATCCCAGCAGGGATGCCTCCTGTGTTTGGAGGTTCAGACCCGCTCACATATGCTTTCCTCGAAGCACAGTGATGTCACTTGATTGTATTGGTTTTGCAAGCTACTTGAAATAAGGGGAGGGGGTAGTAAAATACAAACTTGTGGCCCTGTAGAACAGTCTGTAGCTTGGTGGTCAAACTTGTGGTCTTGTAGTTAAATTTGACTACTGTAAGAAAGGGGCTTTTTGAGGAAGAGAGATGAAGACAACTGAAAGATAGAACAGGTGGAATAGAGGGAATTGATCAACAGAAAGTACTAGACCTCTTGTCAAGAGATGGATATGTAGGAGCCTTAAGGTTAATGATTAGAACAGCCCAACAATTAGAGTCCAGCTCAGCAATTAGCAGCTAAAAAGCTCACTGCCAGACAGGTCCTTTTCCCTGGCTTGCAACCACGGCAGGCAGCAGGAGGCATGGTGGATATTAGTGAAGTCTCAAATCTCTAATGCATGTGCATGGTAAGGGATGTTTATGGATGGGATCCTCTCAGATGAACCCAAAAGGCTGAACCCTGATGCACATGTTGGGTAGAAATATCCCCCGTGTTGCCCAGTGCTGAGCCAGGGAGAGCCTGGCTTCCAACAGAATGTTGGTGATCTTAGTACCTGTCTTGAAGGTCTCCTCTGCTGTGTCACCACATACAATGACTTGGTTTATATACTGTGGGTGTTCTGGAGCTCTGCCTCTCTCCAGTGCATCGCACATCAGTCCATGCAGGTTGGTTAGCTGGACTGCGTTCCCCTCTCTGGGACAGTCAGTTCCAGGTGTACTGTTTACCTCTTCAGGTGAAAGCAAACTGCTGCCTGTATTCTGCTGGGGACCAGAGGAAAAGGGATTAGTGATGCCAGCTGTGGCGTGCTGTTTGGTTGCTTTGGACTTCAGCTCGTACTGAGCTTCACCGTGTCAGGAACTGCAGTACTCGCTGGTCAGTGTACTCAGATCAATGAATCGGGCTCTCTGCAGGGTGCAGGGAGTCTGTCCTGTCGTTCTGGCCAGGTACTGTGATGGATGCTGTTGGCATCTTTTGCTTCTCCAACTTCATCAGGCCTACAACCCAAGGGTGAAGTGCTGAGAACTGAGGTTGTTGCACAGATGATTCTCCTTTCTGCTGAGAAACTGCAGACACCCAAGCTTCTCATGGGAGGTGCGGGGAGAAATACTCCTGCTGGCTTCTTGCCCAGGACTCTGCTAACCTTGGATAACAAAAACATTAAGCTGACAACAACAGGTGTCTGCTTCAAAGATCTCTGGTGCAGCCGAGCAACACAGAAGCAGGCTCACTTGCGGAGTGTCAGTGTGTGTTGTCTCTCTGTGAAGAGTCTATTTGTGGACAGGCTGTTGTGGTTTTTCGGGCAGATGGAGCCTTTGGCCACAGAACAAATTGGGCTGGGGTGATGGATTAGATTGTGAATCTCTTGGATATTCACTATGAAACATTTAGGTGAGACTTTCTGGTCCTGTGGACGTTTTCTCTGCCCTTGGGTTTCCCACTAGGATGTTTCTGGCTGGAGGGCTTTTACTTTTGCTTCCTTGGCCAGTGACTATGCTCTTTCATCTTTGCACTACATAGAGAGAGATAACAAATGCATTTGTTTTCTGATGGTGTCTGCCTTCCTGTGGCTGGGCATTATCAGTCTCCACTGTTTCTGTGCTGCTTATGACCTCTTGGATCTGCAAAATCCCTCTTTGGAAGAAGTTGATTCTGAGGGTGCAGGGCATATCTGGACCAGTTACTACGGGGTACGTGTCCCAGCCATCACCCCTCAGGCTCACCTCAGCCGCCAGCAGTGTCAGTTCTTCAGACCCTCTAGGCAGTCCACTGATCGTTAGGGATACTTGACCTGCATGGTTTGATGGTATCGGGGGTGCTGCACGCCTGGGTCTACTGAGGGTCAGTAATGCAGGGACTCTCATGTGCCATGACACTGAATCCACACTGTCCAGTACACCTGGTTGTCCATCTCATCCCCCTGGCTGCAGGTAGGGCCCCTCTAACACTGAGCACAATCAGCAACTGGATGTGAGTGACCTGCTATGGCTGCAACAGGAGGGTTTGCTGAACAGCTGTGAGCAGTGCAATAGTTGACCCAGACAAGCTGGAGCAACTGAGTTGCTGTTATGAGAAGGCGCTGACCTTACTGGTGCAGCCTCCCTTTGGATGTGCTCACCTTGCAACTCGTGCTCTGGAGCACAGGATGGAAGTTGGTCACTGGTGGCACCTCCTTGTGTTTTCTCCTGTGGTCACACAGGAGCTACCATATCTCATCGTGAGACCTGCTCTGTTTGTTTTGGACCTGTTTGGGGGAATGATGTTAATAACAGCTGAGTCATGGATTCAGGAAGGAGAAGAGTTAGGTGGGGAATTCCTCTGGTCTGCTTTCTCAAGAATTGTTTCCACTGCAGCAGCAGGAGGTTTGCTAATACAGTCCTCCTAATTCTGTGCCTGGTTGGTCACTGCCTGGGTCTGTAGCTGCAGATCCTCCTGTCCATACCAGATCATGATTGATGGAGTAGGAGCTTACTGTGGTGGGGCACTGAACTAACCTGTGTGTTAGGGGCTGAGTATGCTCTACCTGATCTAGCTGTACAGTTTGGGACCAAGCTGTGTGTATTGCTCATGTACTGACAGCTCCAGCTCTCTCAGGTACTGGCCAGCCTTCTGCAAGGTCCAGTTGCAGGGCAAACCACGATGCCCTCCTTGTAAGGGTAATAGTTCTGTAGAGGAGACTCTTGGCTGCCATAGAGGCTGGTGCTACCAGATTCACTGTGAAGATCTCTACCCCAGTCTCCCAAGAAAGACTTCCAGCTGTTCTGCCTCTTGAACAGACAGGTCAACTGTGTCAGCTCACGTACTGGGCCACAGGTTAGTAGGAATGGTAGTGCCTTACCACATAAAGCAGGATGTTAGTTACAGACACCATTACGTGTGAATAGCTCAAAGACCCTGAACTTGTCAAGAGGCAAAGAGCGTGACATGGAAATGAAGCTACCTTATTTTGTGTGTCAACTTTTTGTCCTTGGTTTTGATGTTCCTGAGGTCTTCAAATGATAGAATCGTAGAATCCTTGTGACTGAAAAGGACCTTCTGGATCATCAAGTCCAGCCCTCATCCCAACAGCTCCCTAACTCCTAGACCATGGCCTCAAGTGCTCCTGCTACTCCTTTCTTAAACACCTTCAGGAATGGTGATTCCACCACCTCCCTGGGCAGCCTGGTCCAGTGCCCAAGCACTCTCTCAGGAAAACTTTTGTCCTCAGTTTGATTTTAATATTTTTCCTCTATCACAATACTGTATTAAGGTTTATGAAGAGAACAATAAACAGATAGGAAAAGGGAAGAAAAGACCCTTGTCCAAGGAGTCAGGAATTAACAGATAACATTGTGGAAAGGGGGTTTTACACCTTGTTGTGTTTTATCCCAGTCACAGAGCCTGGCTCCATCCTCCTGACACCCACCCCTCACCTATTTGTAGACATGAATGAGGTCACTCCTCAGCCTCCTCTTCTCCAAGCTCCAAGCTGGAGACCCAGCTCCCTCAGCCTTTCCTCATCAAGGAGCTGTTCTCCTTCCTTCATCATCTTTGTTGCTCTACGCTGGCCACCCTCCAGCCAGCTCTGTGTCCTTCTGGAATTGAGGAGCCCAGAACTGGACACAGTACTCCAGATGCTGTCTCTCTAGTGCAGAGTAGAGGGGAAGAAAAACCTCCCTTGATCTGCTGGCCACCCCCCTTCTGCCAGGATGCTGTTGGCCCTCTTGGCCACAAGAGATCAGCATGCATCCACCGTGAAGACTCTCCCTGGTTACTATTTGTGCAAAAAGCAGGTAGTCTAGCTGCAAGACATGTGAAGCCATGTGTATCTCAAAAGTAGCTTGGCTGTAAAGCATTTCAAAGGGGCACAACTATTAGCCGAGTTTCACACCATCTGAGTGATTTTCTTAGTACATCTGAGAATAGATAGCCTTTGGAAGGTCAGCGGAGATTGGAGCTCTTCTTGACAGAGTAGCCAGTAACACTTTTGCACCACAAGCAGTGCATTAATATTTGTTCCTGTGTTATTTGTGAAATTAAAGCAGTGTGCTGCCTGACATGAAATGTAGGGAAGCTGTTTATGTTTGGAGGCCTCCTTTATACCGTGAATGGATTCATTAAGGAAGAGCTCCTTTGCTCGTCCAGCATGAAGCTTCTCATAAATGTTTTCATAACAGAACAGTCATGTTTTTCAGCTGATTGTGAACCCTTCACTGAGAAAATGATGGGCAAAGCAGCCGTTGCTGTGTTGCTTTCATGAGAGTTCAAGGGCACGAGTATGTGTATTAAGCATCGGTTGATGCTGGGCTGAGGTAGGAGAAAACAGCGCTGTCAAGTCCCCGTGAGGATCTCTAAGCTAGCTTTCTGGGGTTTTGGTAGCAGTGTAAGTATGGTAGCAGGCACACTCACCCTGTTTCTATGAAAAGATCCATGTTTGACCTGCTTACTGCTTTTGTTACTCTGGTGCAAGGAAAGCAATAGCCAAGGACTGGGGTTTCTGCTAAGCTGTTAACTGAGTTTTCTTTCACTCACGTTTAAAAGCAGTTGTGCTTCTTATGCTACCATTGTACTGCTACCATCTTAAAGTAAGGACTGTGCACTCATAAAATCCCATGCTCGGTATTTGTGCTGCAAGACCACTTCTACTTGCTTCAGCATCTACTCACTACGGTGGGAAGAGGCTGCTGAGCTAACTGGTGTAATCCCATGTGCAGTACAGACCTTTTGGCCCATCTCGCAGCTCCTTCGGCTGCACCCAACAAGGTGCTATAGGTCTTCTGCTTCTCTCTCTTTAGCGAACATAACTTGTGGTAACAACAGAAGGTGTTGTTAGCCTTGGCTGTGATGCTTTCTTTCTGTACTGAACTTTGAATATAGAGATGTGACACACCACGGTTATCTTTGTCATCTCTTTAATACTGCTCCTGATAAAAAAACCCATCACTTTTCCATTTATTACTGTGATATATGGACTTTTTACTAAGTCATTTGACAAGCAGGTTTCTGTAGCTCTTAACAGAGTTGAACCAGTACCTAATGCATGTCAGTGTACACGCACAGTGAAACGATGAATAGAGATCACGGACACACGCACGCACAGAGAAAACAAGGCACTCTTCATACTGTACAGGTAATAAATGACCGAGGGGTTACTCATACACTAAAAACTGAGCTCCTAATGAGAACTTTGATACTCACTGGAACACCCTAATGCTCTGCGTCCTTCTGGGGTTCTCTGCTTAGAAGCTTAACTGCGTCCCTCTTCCCGTATGTGTTGGACCCCACGTTCGTGGGCGAATAAATGGCACCAATGCTGTTGCTGGAACGAACTAAGAAGTCGGCCAAGCGCTGTGTCACGCACGTAGCAGTGTTGCATTTCCTTTTCTGCAGGTGGTGACTACTAAGATAAAACAAAAAGAGCCAAGATGAAGTCAAATGATGAGCAATCAAGGGTGCCACTTCTCAGAGGCATTTGAGCTGTGTTAACGTGGGAGTTCTTTTAATATGTGCACAAATACAGGAACATTACAATCTTCCTAACACCTACTTCGTGCCTGAAAAGAAGCCTTGTGCTCTGTGCTATTATCACTCTAAATGACAGGGGTTATTTAAATGCATGGCCCTTAGCAGTCATATGTCATATGTATTGATGTTCCTGCCTCGCAGTTTATGATATCTAGCAATCCCGTAATGATAGGGTATGGAAGACAGTACGGGAAAACAATGACTAAATGTTTAGCTTTCAGCTGAACGTCTAAATCTATTTAGAGCTCTAGCTGATATCATGAGGATTACTGACATAGGGGTGATCAGTAATATTTATTTAGGTCTCTTCTTTCCCTGCAAAATCATATCCTGCCCTCGCTAAAGTGAACGGTACCCTTCCAGTCTGCATCATGTGGACAAGAAGCTCTTTTTCCTACCTGCACTACACCTCACGAGGCACCTTCTGCTGACTCCATTGTCACTTGGGATTTTGTTCTGTCGAAGCTGAGGTTTATTTGTGACTGAAAAGCAGCTGCATCTTTAAAACGGCAGCACCTTGCGACTGCTGTTGTGGTAGCTGTGCTGGATGCTGCTTTAAAGAGAGCTCGAGGAAGAAATCACATTAAAGAGATCACTGGGTGATCTGAACCAATAGGCCATGTACAGAACTCTCTGTAGTGTGGAGCATGAGGCTGAAAGGGCATGAGATTGATTTGCTTTAATCACAGCACAGTGAGAAGCTGGAGGCAGCTTGGGTTTTCAAACTTGTTTGTTGGACCATTGGGTGGTTCTTTTAGACTGAAGTACTTGCTTGCTGAGATTGCTTATTGAGTTACTCTTAATTTTCTTGGGTTTCTTCCCATTAATGCAGCATGAAGTAGACAGTAGTTAGCAGCACAATTTCACAGTCACCGAACTGTTGAGGTTGGAAAAGGTCATTGAGAGCAGCCTATACTTTTGCTGTGAACCATAACAATTTCAAACTCTGAGCGATTCTCAAGGAGTGTGTTTTCCCGGTGATGCCCTGAATCTGTGGTCTAACACGTCATCTAGAGTTGGTTTTGTTAGTCTCGGGGTCCAAAAGGAGTAGCAATTGTGAGAGAAAAGGCTTTATTACAGTGGTTCTTTACCAGCAAATAGGCAGCAGTTTCTCAGCAATTAATATTTGAAATAAGTATTTCAAAGACCTAGGGCTTGATAAAGCTGTCCTCAGCCCCCAGTTGGTATTGGTATTGATTTAACAGAAAGGTTTAATCAAGACATTGACATACGATGTTCAAACAGCAACTGGTTCTCATGGAAATCCATGTGTGTTTGTGGAGGCAGAATGATCTTGGTTAAAGGTACAAAATCAGACCTTCACAATCTAAGTTTAAAACTCCAGTCCTTGCGGAAAGCTCCTAGATTTATAGCTGATGTCTAGCCTGACTGAAGCTATCATACCTGTTAAACTAAACGTGTGCTCAGTGAGACTGTTCACTCAGTAAGAGCCTGTAAGGCAGAGATAAGCATACCACACTCACAGGGGTGATGCCTTGTGTTTCAGTATTAAATCACTGGTTTGTTTTTAAAAACAGGAGTAGCTCTAAATATGTGAGAACATAGTTTCTATTAGCAAGCGAGCCTGGAAAATAACCAGATTTCCCTACTGTAATGACTTTTCAGANACTATTAGCAACTCTATTAGAGTTGCTAATAATTAAACTATTAGAAACTCTATTAGCAATATTTTCCTATTTTATTAGGAAAATAACCAGATGTCCCTACTGTAATGACTTTTCAGAAATGCAGAAAGGACGGACGAAGCTGTTTGCTGAATCCATCCCTCACAGAGTTGTCACAGAAAGAAATTCACTCGACATTCTCCTGAGAGTTAGAGTAGTTCAGTGCTGTTTATCTTTCAGCATAAATTGTACAACACTTTTTGGAAGTGTATTTATTGAAAACCCCTACATTTGGGTTTGTAAACACAAATGCATTTTCAGAACCAATTCCTTCATTTCCTTCTTCCCATGGTTGCATGGATACTACATTCTGTGTTGAAATATTGCTGTCTTACAGGAAATGGAATCATAGAATCATTAGGAATCGGAAGGGACCTTGAAAATTCATTCAGTCCAATCCCCCTGCCACAGCAGGATCACCTAGACCAAGTCACGCAGGAACACAGCCAGGCAGGTCTGGTAGGTACCCAGAGGAGACTTCACAACCCCCCTGGGCAGCCTGGTCCAGTGCTCTGGGACCCTCCCTGAGAAGAAGTTCCTGCTGATATTGATAGGGAACCTCCTCTGTTCCAGCTGGCACCCAGTGCCCCTTGTCCTATGCCAGATTACCTTGAGAAGAGCCTGGCTCCATCCTCCTGACACCCACCCCTCACCTATTTAGAGACAGGAATGAGGTCCCCCCTCAGCCTCCTTTTCTCTAAGCTCAAGAGATCCAGCTCCCTCAGCCTTTCCTCGCAAGAGAGCTGTTATGTAGTTATGTTATAAAGAATTCCATTATAGCAGAGCATTTATGTCACTAGGAGAGGTATATCTCTTTCTTTTTCCCCCCTTCAGGCATGGAAACATGACAAACAAAGAAGAAAGGCCTTTCCAGACAGGTATTTCTTCCCAAAGCAATGCGGTATTTGTAGCCTTTTCAATTTATAATTGAAAAAAGGTTAAATGATCTGCACCTCCTGGCTCTGGAGTTCTACTCTGAATGCTTTGATCTTCATGCTTACAGAGTGGCTCTATTTACAAGAAGAAGGATATTTGAAGCTCTTGTTGAGAACAAAAGAACACAGAGTTTCAAGCAGGAGCCTATCCCTGGCACAAAGTTCACTTCATCATTCAATTCCAGCTGGCTGGGGAAACAAGGAAAATCACTACCTTTTTGTCTTTGCTTGCTGTGCAGGCATTTCCTCACTGAGTCCTGAGAGGGTGTTCGGTGACACTGCTGGCAAAATCCACCCTTGTCTCTTGGAAGTGCCGTCAGGTAGATCATCAGCCACAGAGAGCAATCTTTAAACAACAACAAAATACCCCGTGAAACTGAATAGCTCTCCTACTTGAGGCTTGGAAGCAAAACCAATTAGTACCGCTCTCTGAACGCCTTTTTCCCCTTGGAAAGAAGGGAATGCGATGAGTTATTACTCACTTCTCGATAGGTGTAGCTTCCAAACAACTCAGAGTGACAGAAAGGGCAATGAAGAAAACAGACAGCTTCAGGTGGCACATCTTTGCTTCCAAACTTTCTGAAAAGAATAAGGATTCACAACTGAAAACCAACCCATAGTCCTCAGAATATCCTGGTACCCATGTCCCTCCTGTGCTGAATCAACAGCAGCGAGTTTTCCTCTCAAGCTCGAGGGTGAAACGGGTCCCCCTGAGCCGAGTGCCACGATGCCGTTTGAGCCAGGGAGCTCTCACCACTAACTGTTTGCCATCTGCTACTTGAAATCCTTTCCCCCTGTCTCTGGTTTGCGTTTCCTTACACACCCCAGTTTCAAGATCGGTTCCCAGGTGCAATTTAGATTTCAGTTATCTTAGCCTTTTCCTGGAGAGTAAGGACTGACGCTGAGCTTTCCTGAGCTCTCATCTATTGCGCCGTGTCTCGAGGAAGAGAGAAAGAGAAATTGTTTACCTTTCGGTGGTCGGGGAGCTAACTGGAGAGGCACGCCTGTGTTAGCAAGAAGGATGCATGCAACAGTTCCACGCTTGCATCTGGCTCTGGAGTATCCCTTTCCCCCCCTTTCTTGCTGACGAGTAATTCGGCTCTTATATACCCTTCACACTTTTCTCAGCTCTGACATCAGGCAGCACAGAGAGCCTGTCATTAATTCCCGTCTCTATAGATAGCTAGTACCCCGGAGAGGAGCAGAGGCAGAGGGGTCATTATTACATTAGCACATCAGTAAATATTAACCTAGGACGTGCAAGATGCCCTCGTGAAGGTGCTGTAGTAGGATATTGCACATCAGAACTGTAGCCTGGATTTTACGGTTCTGAGAAGCTGCTGAGGTAATATTCCCTGTGGGTGTTTTCAAGGGCTAAATAAGGTAACAAAAGTTATAAAGAAAGCTAGACTATGAAATCCTCGATCTCCAGTAACTGCAATACAAGAAAGCAGGGAACTTACAAAAGACAGAGTACTTTACCCCCAGCAGAGCTACAGACTAGGGTATGAGTGGCTGGAGAGCAGCCTGGCAGAGAGGGATCTGAGAGTAGTGGTTGACAAGGGGCTGAATATGACCAGCAGGATGCCCAGGTGGCATGGAAAGCCAACGGCATCCTGGCTTGGATCAGGAATAGTGTGGTCGCCAGGACTAGGGATGTCATTCTCCCCCTGTGTTTGGCACTGGTGAGGCTTCATCTCACATACTGGGGGCAGTTCTGGGCCACTCCTGAGGAGCAACAAGACTGAGGAAGGGACTGGAGGGAAAGGCTGATGAGGACAGGCTGAGAGAGCTGGGGGTGTTTAACCCAGAGGAGACTCAGACTTCCTCTCTACAGCTCCCTGAAGGGAGGTTGTAGTCAGTTGGGGGTTCAGGCTCTTCTCCCAGGCAACCAGCACCAGGACTGAGAGGACAGGGTCTTCAGCTGCCCCCAGAAAGGGTTAGGTTGGATGTTAGGAAGCCCTTCCTCACAGAAAGAGTGATCAGACCCTGGACTGGACTGCCCAGGGCAGTGGGGGAGTCTCCATCTGTGGAGGTGTTGGAGGACAGCCCTAAGGGCTCTGGCCCTTAGCACCCTGGTCTGGCTGCTGTGGTGATGTTAGGTCGTGGGCCGTGTGTGAGGATCTCAGAGGTCTTTTCCAGCCTCAGTGATACTGTGACAGTTAAAGTTGTGAAGGATTAAGAGTGATCATCCAGGGTAACAGAGTAGAAATGCACATCTTTCTGTCGAGGGTAAGTGTGACTGGCAACTCTGTCCTTACTGTGAACACCTTCTGTTTTCCTAACGCTGGCAGACTGTGCTGTGCAGCACACTTGTGTTAACTAATGATCTTAAGGAGGAAAAGACTAGGAAATGTTAGAATACACCCTGCCTGTGCAAATTTAGCCCCCTGGTGCACAGCGTTTGGTGCAGGTCATTAGAACTATTTTTCCCTGATTTCAGTGTGAATTAGGCAAATAAGTCTTCAGTTTTCTGTCTCGTTGGATACCTTTAGATGCCCAAATGCTTTTGGAAAATGTTTAGATTGATGGAGGTTAAGGAGGGGGCAAAAAAGTCTCAGGCAAAGTTATCTGTGATCTGTTATTGTATGCATCTTCCATAGCCTGTATTTAGTGGGGTCCCCCAGGGATCAGTACTGGGACCAGTTCTCTTCAATCTGTTCATTAATGACTTGGATGAGGGATCAGGGGGCACTGTCAGCAAGTTTGCTGATGACACAAAGCTGGGTGGTGTCACGGACCCCCCAGCAGCCTGTGCTGCCATTCAGTGAGAGCTGGACAGGCTGGAGAGCTGGGCAGAGAGAGATGGAGTGAGGGACAACAAGGGTCAGGGGAGAGTCTGGCATCTGGGCAAGAACAGCCCCAGTGACCAGGAGAAGGTGGGGACTGACCTGTAGGAGAGCAGGGGAGGAGAAAGGGACCTGGGGGTCCTAGTGGCCAGCAGGATGAGTCTGAGCCAGCAAGCTGCTCTTGTGGCCAAGGGGGGCAACAGCATCGGGGGTGTGTGTGTGTGTGTGTGTAACAGAATGGGGGTGGTTAGCAGATCAAGGGAGGTTTTTCTCCCCCTTTGCACTAGTGAGACTGTATCTGGAGTACTGTGTC
>VZRI01006300.1:37581-106956 GCA_013397515.1 Upupa epops
GACTTGGTCTGGGTGATCCTGCTGTGGCAGGTGGATTAGACTGGATGAATTTTTGAGGTCCCTTACGATCCCAAATGATTTTGATTCTATCCCCTGAGAACTTTCCTTCGTTCCTGGCTGCTTTAGTGCTAAGTACATGGCCTTAACTGGAGACCCTGGTCTTTGTTGGTTTTGTCTGTAACACCTGCTTTTCCCTGGAATGGATGAAGCTCCAGTGTTGGGTCTGTTCAGGCATCTGTGCCACCTGAACACCGAAGGAATACTTAGCTGGGATGGTATTGTCTTAACCCCATACAATAGCTGCAAATAAGATTCTAGCAAGTGACAAAATGTTTGGGGTTTTATTTGTGTTTGTTGACAGCGTGTTCTGTGCAGCATATGAAACAAGGTTCTCTCTACAAAGAGTCTTCTGTTTGTTCTCTCCCCCCCCCCCCCCCCCAACATTTTACTACAATGAGCTAACATAGCGTTGTTTCAGATTCACTCCTCTGAAGTGAAGGCATGATTAGACCTATTTGACAGAGACAATGGTGCTAAGAAACAGTTATGCAAATACTCTGCACGGTGATTGACAGGAGCCAGCATTCACTGCTTGAATATAGAACTGAAAAATGCCTTGGTGTGCTTTTTCCAGGGTGGGAATAGATCTGGGTCCCAGTGACACTCAAAAGCAGTGTGTATGCTCAGCTGGGTGAAAAAGCAAGTCCTTGCTCCTTGAGGAACCTCTGATGCTTTGGGGGAAGAAGAGAAAGGCTGATTCTTGAGTGCATTGCACAAATTAAGGTCTGCTCATAGAATCACGAGGGATCAGAAGGAATCATCCAGTCCAATCCCCCTGCCACTGCAGGATCACCCAGACCAAGTTGCACAGGAACACAGCCAGGCGGGTCTGGAACGTCTCCAGAGAAGGAGACTCCCCAACCCCCCTGGGCAGCCTGTTCCAGTGCTCCAGGACCCTCCCTGGGAAGAAGGTCCTGCTGAGATTGATAGGGAACCTCCTCTGTTCCAGCTGGCACCCCTTGTCCTGTCACCAGATGACCTTGAGAAGAGCCTGGCTCCATCCTCCTGACACCCACCCCTCACCTATTTGTGGACATGAATGAGGTCCCCCCTCAGGCTCCTCTTCTCCAAGCTCAAGAGACCCAGCTCCCTCAGCCTTTCCTCAGCAGGGAGCTGCTCTCCTTCCTTTGTGCCCTTTGTTGCTCTGTGCTGGACACCCTCCAGCAGCTCTGTGTAAGGTCAATCTCTCCAGTAAATCCCATTGTTGCTCAATTAGCAGGAGCTAAAATGGGTGAATAACTTGGGGTTTAGCTTTCCTTGTGTCAAAACAGGAGTAGAAAAGCTTTAAGCCTAGTTCGGTTGTGTTAGTAACCCAGCAATCCTAACAACAGCAGCATTGTTGTGCACCTTGCAGTGTTTGCATCAGCAGTAATGATAGCGAACGGCGCGTGTGTCACTGCTTGTAGCTCTTCTGAGAACGGAGCAGAGTGTTTCATGTGGGCTGATGGACTCGTTCATTTCTACAACAGCGTTATTAGCCTTTGATTCCTGGTCAATGAACCCGAGTCAAACTTCAGCACAGAAGTTGATGTCTCTAGAAAGGGTTTTGTTCCTCATGTCAGAACCTTCTGACAGAGGTAAGGTATGCATCTTACAGGGGGACTGACACTCTGAACTCGTGTTCAGATGTCTAAATCTGAGATGAGAAGTTTGAATCAGGCACCTAAACCTGGTTTTCTTGCTATCATTTTAGATGTGCTGGAACAGCTAGGGTTGACGTGCATGAACCCATTAGTAGGACACGGTGTCGCAACTACAGACTAGAAGGAACATCAGAGGAAGTCTTAAATGACTCTAGACACATAGTGTTCCCTCAATTTTTACAGTTGGATGACAACATCTGAAAATTTTGGCTATAATACTTTCTTCCCAGTATTTCTGACTTAGTACTATGCTGATGAATACTACAGTATTTGTGCAGAGTTGTAATCTACCCCTGTTGGTGTCTGTTCTCCGTTTATCTGCTTTGTTCAAATACCAGTTTATCAAACGTGCTCTTACAGCTGCCTTTGTTATCCCGATTTGTTTCAACACTGGCCAAGTGATTTGAGTAGTTAACAGTGTCTGAAATCTGCCTTTGGTTAGGTGTTATGCTACTCAGCTCTCCCCGTTGACAGAACAGTGGTGTGGCCTCAGAGCGCTGCTGTTGATGATTGCTCAGAGAATGAGTAGTTGATGTTGAATCATAGAACTATTAGGGATGGGAAGGGACCCTGGAAGATCATCCAGTCCAATCCCCCTGCCACAGCAGGATCACCTAGACCGAGTCGCACAGGAACAGAGCCAGGTGGGTCTGGAACATTTCCATTTCCTATGTCTGGAAATTTCACAAGTGAGAGGAGCAAACCCTATGTTTAGAAGAGAAAAGTCAGCTCATGGAGTATTAAGTGCAAGGCTTCTGCTTGTTTACATCCAGCAGTTTATGTGTGAATACAGAAGAGGTTTAAGTTCTTGATTTTCTTTGTCTCTTCTTCACCCTGCTCCCAGAAGTATAAGCCAAAGCAGATCTGTCCTTTGGCTGCCAGTGTCACTCACGAGGACTGCAGACAGTGCCATGGTAGATAAATAACAGGAAACAGTACTTTCTGGTAACTTAAGCCATCTCTTGATTTCTGCTGTGATGGTGGACTCATACATATACTTCAATGAACAAATACTTCTGCTAGAAGGAAGGCTATGTCTCTTTGAGCATCTCCTTACAGATTTACTGCATTGTGGATTTCCATCCTGGCTCACTCCATAGGTCTCTCCTTAACAGGGGAGTACGGAGTGACTATATAGCTAGTGAGTGTGCAGAATGAGGTGAGCTGAATGCTTCTTCAAGGGTAAAAGAGAGCTGAAGGAATTGGGGATGTGTACAAGAGCCTTTTCTGATTTACTGAGTGTAACTATGAGAACTCTCCACCCTCTGCTCCCCACCCTGGTATCTTATAAAGAGGGCATATATCTGTGGAGCCAGGCTCTTCTCAATGTCTATTGGTGATAGGACAAGGGGCACTGGGTGCCAGCTGGAACAGAGGAGGTTCCCTATCACTATCAGCAGGAACGTCTTCCCAGGGAGGGTCCCGGAGCACTGGCACAGGCTGCCCAGGGGGGTTGTGGAGTCTCCTTCTCTGGAGATGTTCCAGCCCCACCTGGCTGTGTTCCTGTGCGACTTGGTCTGGGTGATCCTGCTGTGGCAGGGGGATTGCACTGGATGATCTTTTGAGGTCCCTTCCAATCCCTAGTGGTTCTATGATTCTACAATACAACGAGACCACCAGTACCCACTTTCCATGCTATCCAGACCCTTCACCAGTGGCAGTGAATTGCTAGTGAGGTTACTCAGCACAGAAACCTGCCAGCCCTTCCTGGTTGATCCAGTGCATAAGTTTGAACTAATTTTTCTTAAACTTTCTCCCTTTCAGTATTTTTCTCAGATTTCTTCCCCCCTCTGCAAACTGCAGTAAGAGAATGACAATCTGGCTTTGTCTTGAAACACTTTGAGTCTTTCAGATGATGCTGTCTTGACAGCTCTGCTATTAATAGTGGCATTTTCTCCGCTGTTTTAAAAGCAGAGTTGTGCTGAAGAGAGAATCAGTCATGTTAATACCAATTTTTCACTAAGGCAAAGGCAGAGTACTAGCTTACGTAGGAGGATTTACATTGACAATACCGTGAAACATAAATTAACTTATTTATGGTAGCTTAGCACACGGAGCTGTAAAATAAGATACCCCTTCTTCAAGGAGAAGTGTTTTAGGGCTGCATTTATAACGCTTGGGTTGCCACATGTGGAACATGACCTGACCTTTTCATTCTACTTGGAGATGAGAAAGATTTTGATAAGCAGAGGAGATGTGAATCAGTAGCTGAAATTGTCTTTCTACTGTAAGAAGCCATTAACAATTCATTAAGACCTCAGCATTTGCATCTGGAAAATGTAGTGGGTTTCTGCTCTGTTATGGCAGTGTTTTCTTGCGCTGTTCAGCCACCACTCTGCTTTTGGCTGAGATTATCCACGATAACAAAACAGCGATGCTATAGAAGAGCTCGTGTTTCAATGTGAGCTATCACAAACACCTCAGGAGCTGCAGGTGCCTTGGATGATTCTCATGATGATGGCTATTTTGAGACTGCATCTGGAGTCTTGTGTCCAGTTGTGGGTGCCTCAGTTCCAGAACGACACAGAGCTGCTGGAGGGTGTCCAGCATAGAGCAATGAAGATGATGAAGGAAGGAGAGCAGAACCCTCATGAGGAAAGGCTGAGGGAGCTGGGTCTCTTGACCTTGGAGGAGGAAGCTGAGGGGGGACCTCATTCATGTCTACAAATAGGTGAGGGGTGGGTGTCAGGAGGATGGAGCCAGGCTCTTCTCAAGGTCATCTGGTGATAGGACAAGGGGCACTGGGTACCAGCTGGAACAGAGTAGGTTCCCTATCAATCTCAGCAGAAACTTCTTCCCAGGGAGGGTCCCGGAGCACTGGACCAGGCTGCCCAGGGGGGCTGTGGAATCTCCTTCTCTGGAGATGTTCCAGCCCTGCCTGGCTGTGTTCCTGTGCGACTTGGTCTGGGTGATCCTGCTGTGGCAGGCGGATGGGAGTGGATGATCTTTTGTGGTCCCTTCCCATCCCTAATGATTTTATTCCATAAACTGTTACTGACCCGAATACACTTTGGAAAATCAAAGACACTGTATTATTGAGAGGCAAAAAAGCCCTGAGTGCTCTGGCACTCTTCTGGCGTTACTGTAAGGAAAGAGTTCCATACTACCACACATGGGGCATTGAATGCCACACCTGCAATGGAGCTAAGCTGAAGAGTTACCACAGCATTGGATTCAGACAACAGCGTTCTGTAGAGCGGAAGAGAAGCACATACATCAGGACAAGTGTCTGGATAATCCATTTAGACTAGGTGTCCTATACTCTGCTCGTTTTTGATTTGTTTACAAGATTCCTACACGTTTTCAGCTGAAGGAGTAAACCTCTGGCTAGTTTCTGTCATTCTACTGACTGTAGCTGGAGTTTGGTCGTCTTCACTTCAGCCCTGTACTCCTTCTTGATGCATTCCCATGGGATGTCAACAGCTGATTTCCTTGTAGAGAACTATCACACTGTCAGACTTCACACACTTATTGATATTCCATTGAGAAAATCATGTTTGCAATGCCCTGTGCAGTTTGACACCTACATGGTGGTGTAGCGAGAGGACAAGGGGAAAGTGTTACAGACTCAAAGAGGTTGGACATGAGGAAACAATTCTTCCCTGTGAGGGTGCTGAGATGCTGGAACAGGTTGCCCAAGGCAGCTGTGGCTGCCCCATCCCTGGCAGTGTTGAAGGCCAGGTTGGCTGGGGCCCTGAGTAACCTGCTCTAGTGAAGGTGTCCCTGCCTGAGCTTGGAACTGGATGATCTTTAGGGTCCCTTCCAGCCCTGGCCGTTCCAGGATTCTATGATAAACTAGTATTTCATATCATTTCATGTCAGTGAAAGGTTAACTTTCTTAACTTATTTTAGAAGCAGTTGTCATAAAGAGTCATAATCTTCTTCATGGTGCGTTGGGTCATTACAGCCCGCTCACCTAGCTCGTGTATCTCCCTGTTGGCCCTTAGAATATTCCTAATACTCTGTGGCAGTTGAATAAACAACTGTTAACCATAAAATTCATCATACAGAGTTAAGGTGATTCTGTTTAGAAAGCCTTAAATGCGCATTGTTACTTGAAGTGAATTCTTCAATCTCTTTTGCCAGAGAGGATGTCCATTTCTTACAGCTTACACCTCTCTGAGCAAGGTGTTTGGGGGGCTCTGAGGAAGATTTCCAGTGCTTTAAAAACAAGAGGTTTTAGCTAGGAAGCTGTGCTCACAGGTAGACGCATAGCTATGTGTCTGCGAGCCAAAACCTCACCCAAGTTTCCTGAAGCTTCTACTTGGACGCTTCACACCTTTCCACACCGAGCTCTCTCAGACGAGATCCCTGTGTGCAGCATACCTAGCAAGGTCAGGAATATCATCACCTTGAAGCATTTCCTAGCATCTCATGTCTAGCTTGAGGGTATACACCAAGTATATTATCACACACCAAAAAGCCTGTGGACATGCTGGGTAGTGCAAAAGCAATGCTGTCTCTCAGGTTACATAAGCCACCGATGGATGACTCATAGCTAATGTCATCTTTCGAGAGGAAAAGACTCCAGAGAAGATTTGCAGCCTTCGAACTGCCAGTCAACCCACAGAACATTTGCTCCTTTAACTTTTCCTAAAGTCTGCTCATGAGACAATTAGCCCCATTAGTGGAAAGCTAATGACCTGAGCACACAACCCCCCCTCTCTTTAAGGAGAAGGTACTGCCCGAAGTGGATCCGTAGGTTTGGGAGGGGTTTTTTTTTTTTAATGTATTTTATTCTGAAAAGCTGTTTTGACAGTGAGATTCTCAGTGTTTTCTAACACTTTAAAATACAGCTTTGGATCACAGAAAGTCTTCAAGCCTTGTGGCAAATTCTACCAAGAATGAAGAGTTTTGCATCCTCATAAATTTTGCCACCAGGCTGGAAGATGTGAAGCTGTTTGGCTAAACCCCCAGAATCCAGGCAGGTGAAAATCAAGGTGTTAAACTGTTTTCTCAAGAAAGTAAATCATAGATACATAGAACCACTGGGGATTGGAAGGAACCTCGAAAGATCATCCAGTCCAATCCCCCTGCCACAGCAGGATCACCCAGACCAAGTCGCACAGGAACACAGCCAGGCAGGGCTGGAACATCACCAGAGAAGGAGACTCCACAACCCCCCTGGGCAGCCTGTTCCAGTGCTCCGGGACCCTGCCTGGGAAGAAGTTCCTGCTGATATTGATAGGGAACCTCCTCTGTTCCAGCTGGCACCCAGTGTCCCTTGTCCTGTCACCAGATGACCTTGAGAAGAGCCTGGCTCCATCTTCCTGACACCCAAGCCTCACAGATTTAGAGACAGGAATGAGGTCCCCCCTCAGCCTCCTCTTCTCTAAGCTCAAGAGACCCAGCTCCCTGAGCCTTTCCTCATCAGGGAGCTGTTCTCCTTCCTTCATCATCTTCGTTGCTCAACTCTGGACACCCTTCACCAGCTCTGTGTCCCTCTGGAACTGAAGGGCCTGGAACTGGACACAGTAGCCCAGATACATGTCTTCAGTGGTCAGGAACGGCAGCACTTCATTCTTGGGGACCTTGTGCTGCTGTGGCTCTTGATTTTATTTTTCTTGAGGAAGAGAGGGGCTACATGTTTTTTCCAAACAAGCTCAGCCTTTTTCTCTCCCATCTGAGCAGCTACCCTCAAACGCGCGGCTGAAGCCGTTTGGCAAAGCCTCAAACTCTGGCGTAAGCATACCTGAGTTAATTTTCAACAATTTAGAATAAAGATCAAAGTTTAAGGGTCCAACATCCGTCGTCTGAAATCCTTTTCCAAACTGTGAGTACCTGAGATTGTTTTCCTTTGTCTCAGTCTCCTGTAATAGCGTCAATTCAAGCGTCAGTTTGAACTGTGCTTGGTTTCAGAGTGCTTATTGCCACTGGAAAAATGAACGAGTTAAACATTCTGACACTGCCGTCACCCTTTGCTTGGTTGCCTCATGTAATTTTTAATCCTCCTTTAAAACTAAACGAGGATTTATCAGCTTATCCATATGACTAAGGTGAGCCAAATGGGAGATGCACTTCACGTTGGAAATAGGATGGCCCGTTGGGGCCCAGAGCAGGTGACTTGCACAGTACTGCTTCCTGTACATTTAAATCTAGATCTGTGTTTCTGCTCTCCTCCTTTCCCGGCGAGCTCAGGTGCAATGTGTTTCAAAACATTTGCTTTGTGTAGGATAAATCTGTCCAGACTCTTGCATCTCGAAGCAGACCTGCCTGCTGTTGTGAGCTGCATGGAATGAGCCTCCTCTGATTACCAGGGTGCATCTGTTATGCTTAAAAGCACAATCAAGTTCAGCTCAAGTTACATCAGCTGTACTTCATGCATCTGTTTCACAGCTGGAGCCTCTACTAAAACTGTGCACAGGGCACTAAGCTTTTCGTTCACTATGTAGTTTGCTTCAGATCTTCTGATGACTTGTCTGTGTTTCTGTTTGCCTGTGGAAATTTAGTCCGGTAGTGGAGGTAGCTGGAATAGGATGTTGTGTTGTTACTGCTAATTAACTCACAGCTGCTGGAGGGTGTCCAGTGTAGAGCGATGAAGATGATGAAGGAAGTAGAGCACCTCCCGTATGAGGAAAGGCTGAGGGAGCTGGGTCTCTTGAGCTTGGAGAAGAGGAGGCTGAGGGGGGACCTCATTAATGACTATAAATAGGTGAGGGGTGGGTGTCAGGAGGATGGAGCCAGGCTCTTCTCAAGGTCATCTGGGGACAGGACAAGGGGCACTGGGTGCCAGCTGGAACAGAGGAGGTTCCCTATCAATCTCAGCAGAAACTTCTTCCCAGGGAGGGTCCTGGAGCACTGGCACAGGCTGCCCAGGGGGGCTGTGGAGTCTCCTTCTCTGGAGACGTTCCTGACCCGCCTGGCTGTGTTCCTGTGCGACTTGGTCTGGGTGATCCTGCTGTGGCAGGGGGATTGGACTGAATGATCTTTCAAGGTCCCTTCTGATCCCTGATGATTCTAGGATTCTCCTCTCCTGTTTTTGACTGCACTTGTGTGAGTCTGGCACCTTTTGAACAATTCTGTGAGTCAAATCAGCTCAGGCCCTGGAAAGCAATCTTCTTCTTCTCCATTTAATGAGTTAGAGGTTTGCAGAAGAGCCTGGAGAGAGCCACAGCGGTAGCAAATAAGCAATGGGAATAAACAGGGAGCAGAGAGATGAGGAAAGGGAGTGACAGCACTCTTGGTTCTTTAGGCATGGAAATGCTGCCCTGAGCTCCAACCTGGGTTTAGACTGTGGTGTAAGTGCCCTGAGCTGAGTGAGCCATGCACCTACATCTGTCTAATAGTCCAGGCTGTACGGCTGTGTTGGCTTCAGTTCTGTTCAACCAAGTGTGGCCACAAAAGCACTTGAAAACTGGAAAAAGGAACCTTGGGAAGGTAACTGGAAAGAGTTCTGTCTGCTTTGTCATTCAATTAACAATCTTAATTATCCCTCCATAAAAACAGATCGATATGCATTCTTTTCCCAGCGTAGTTTCTGCTCTGAGGGAAGGTAATCATCATCAAAGGCAAACGTTACCACATTGCTGTCTGTGGTCGTATAAGGAGCTGTTTCTGGTGACCTGAGAGAAACTCGAACAGTTTGCTGGGTGAGAAGAGAAGACCTGGTGATTTTCTCCGTGCGTATTGGTGAGATGCATGGACTGCTAAAGAAAGGGGCAGCGATCTCCAGAGAGTCCAGTGGAGGGCCTTGAGGGTGATTAAGCAGCTGGAGCACCTATCTTATGAACAAAGACCGAGAGACCTGGGGCTTTTTAGTCTGGAGAGAAGACTGTGAGGAGATTTGAGCCCTGTCTATAAATAGGTGAGGGCTGGGTGTCCAGAAGAAAGAGACAAGCTCTTTCCACTCGTGCCCTCTGACAGGACAAGGGGCACTGGGTGTCAGCTGGAGCACTGGAAGTTCCACCTCAACAGGAGGATCTGGTTATTTACTGGAAGGGTCACAGAGCACTGGAAGGGGCTGCCAAGGGAGGCTGTGCAGTCTCCTTCTCCGGAAACTTTCCAGTCCCATCTGGATGTGCTCCTGTGTGACCTGCCCTAGGTTCTATGGCTCAAGCAGGGGGGTTGGACTCAATGACCCCTGGAGGTCCCTTCCAACCCCTCATGACCTGTGTCTGTGTCTGAAACCCCATTGCCAGCTCCTAGGAACAGAAGAGGCAAGACATAAAGGACTGCAGTCTTTCTCCTGTTCACCTCTTGGCATTGCTGGTGGGCTACAGTCTGAATACAGGGCTGTGAAGGCAGGACACGTTTGTTTCTCTGGCACAGAAACTTTTATGCCAAATCACGAGGATAACACAGAGCTGAGTAAGTACAGCGTAGTGCTGTGATTGAACAGAGTCCAGCAAAGCAGAAGCTCAAACTGCTTGAGAAATGCTACTGAATTATCTGAGTTGCTGACCACCTCCACTTAACTGTGAAGGAAGGATTTCCGAGAAGGCTAGCTACAGCGACGCATCACGCTTTTAGAGACTGGAAATGAGGAGGCAGCTGTGGGAGTTATGCCCATGAATGTGCTAAGAACCGATTTAGCTAAGAAACACATTTGAGAGGATTAACACTGCTGTAGAATATAGTGTTTGAAGAGCTGGACTGAGAGGGTGTTGGTTTGAAGAGCATGAAAGGCCGTGCAGTCCTGTTGGGGGGCTTGTCAAGGACAGCTTAATGCCAGCCATGGCTCCCTGAAGTGGAAATCGTACAGAAGAGTAGGTGATTCAAGTTTGCACTTGGAAAGCTTATGTGAGATAAAAGAGAGGAAATGAACCTCTATCCAACCCAACCATAAGGTGGGGCTTTGACTTGCCCTAGTTTTCATCTGCTTGCCCTGTCAGGCATAGGGATCTGCACTGAGTAACACCACCTTGTGGCACTCCTTAGTGACAAATCTTGTTCTCTTTAGTTAACTCCTTGCGCTAACCCTCAGATACGTAGGGACTTTTACAGGTAAGCATACTCCAAATCCCTGGAATATATTGCTCCTTCTTTGAACAGATTGTTGGGACGATGAACAAAGTAGAACACTTCCCTTATGAGGAGCTGGGTCTCGAGCTTGGAGAAGAGGAGGCAGAGAGGTGACCTCATTCATGTCTATCAAGATAGGAGGGGTGGGTGTCAGGAGGATGGAGCCAGACTCTTCTCAAGGTTGTCTGGTGCTAGGACAAGGGGCACTGGGTGCCAGCTGGAACAGATGTTCCATATCAATACCAGAAGGAACTTCTTCCCAGGGAGGGCACCAGAGCACTGGACCAGGCTGCCCAGGGGGTACTGTGGAGTCTCCTCCTCTGGAGACGTTCCAGACCCGCCTGGCTGTGTTCCTGTGTGACTTGGTCTGGGTGATCCTGCTGTGGCAGGGGGATTGGACTGGATGATCTTTGGAGGTCCCTTCCTATTCCTAATGATTCTAGGATTCCATGAAATATGTACGATCCATAAGAGAGCAGAAGCTCTAATCATGAAGCTGAGACAACTAAAAATAGGCAGAGAAATAAAGACCAATGTTTTTACCAGCTTTGGGAGGGGGAGCAGAATGGAGTCCTGTGTTTGCATTTATAACTTCAGTCGGTCTGGTGGATTTGGTTTTCTCTTTTATCCAATGCAAAGAGCAGCCTCCAATACATTTTCTGCTAAAACCAGCAGCTGATGCCAGTGAGAGGAGGAAAGGCTTGAGTGAACGTGCAGAGCAGAACTAAGTGTGTTTTGTATGGCTGTCAAGGAGTGCAGAGCACATAAAGAACATGAAAACAGATATACAACATGTATGAGTCTGTATATTCCTGTCTCCCACAGTGGTCAGTGCCAAATGCTTGTGAAGAGGGCTGTAAAGCTGTGCTACAGACAAACCACCTTGCCCTCAGAACATCTTTTTCTCTGGTCTTTGCTTACTGGTCGTGTGCTGCCGACAGCGTTCAGCGTCTGATGAGGACCAGCCAGCTGCTAACGTTGTTGATATTCATGTTCCACATTGTCTTTATTAGTGTAAAGAGCTTTTGTTGGGATCAGTGTGGTTGGACCCTGGGTTCCAGTTATTTAAGGAAGGTATCAAAACGTCCAGTAGCTTAGAAGAAATGCAGTGGTCTGCAAACCTGGGACAAATGCGTTTGGTTTTTTCTCTTTCCACACTGCAATGGCCAGACTCAAGAGCAGCTGTCGGGATCAATTAGAAGAGGCAGCATGAAGGAAGCTAAGAAGCAACGTGCGGAGGACAAATTCTGCTGTGTTTCCAAGCTGAAGGTACAGAAATACTTCAGTTGTTGGGGTGAACATGCAGGTGTAATCTTTGTGCTTACAGTGCTTTGGTAGAAGTTGCCATCTAGATGAAAAGATGAGGAAGCTCTGGTTTTATCTTACCCTTAATGTCTTAACTGAGGTCAAGGAAGTTTATAAGCAATCATGTGTTGCCAGTTACGTCCCTGAACTTTACACTCTGTGGGGTGCTGGAGGCACGGTTGATTGCTCCTTTGAAGAGCCACCTTTGAATTTGTGTAATTGCCTGATACGGTTGCTATTCCTTCCCGAACCTGTGAAATGAGGCAGTAAAAAGGCTGTTGGCTTTCCCCTAGACTCTTTGAGTCGTCAAGCAGCAGTATCAAGGGTTGCAGAATACCTTGTTTTTAGTAGTACTTCAGAGCCCAGAGACACAACCTGCACTTTCCAGCCTTCACTGCAGATGTATTCAACTGCACTGTTGATTTCATGTAGTAAGCACTGTAGATTAAGAACCCTAAGCTTCAAAGGACCTGAATATTACTGCACGTATGAATATGACATGTTAGGGGAGATTGCTTCTACGCTGTTATACAACCAGCATGGTCCTTGCTTCTTCAGTTACTTGTTCGGGGCTCATGACCTGAGATGGGAGATTACTCGATCAAGTAATTCTATCAAAGAAAGTGATCATAGTTCTGCAAGTAACGTGTCAATCGGACCAACCAAGGGTGCAGAGAGCTTCGCTCTGTGGCCTGGCTGCAGGCGTTACCAAGTCCTGCAGATGGCAATCTTGCAGCAGGCACACAGAGCAAGAGGCTGGTGGGAGGGGGAGTGGGGGGGCGGCTGTTTTAGCTTCTTAACTGGGGGAAAGGGGCTAAGGGCCTCTGACGACAGTCTGGGTGGATGGGAGCGGTGAAGAGCACTGTGTATACGTTCTTCTTTATGCATTCTGTTCTTTCCTCCCTAGGTCTTTCTGCTGGCGCTGTCGCTTGCCTTTGTTGGTAAAACGATGTCTGGGGCATACATGAACAGCATGTACACACAGATAGAGAAACAGTTTAATATTTCAGCCTCTTTAGTGGGGATCATTAATGGAAGCTTTGAAATTGGTAATCACCCACTTTACTATTGCTTACTCTCTGAAAATACCGGACGCTGGCTGAACGTGTTTTACTGACTGTCACGTCCAGGGCAATGTGTTGGCTACTGCCTGGACAGTAGTGACCACTTCATTCCTACTGTTTCAGTGGAATAAATACGCTGAGTGCCTTGGAAACTCACAGGGCCACCTAAATGAGGAAGTTTAGGATTAAAAGCTGGTTCAGCTAATTTCTGTTCTATCGTAAGATGTGGCAGAGCAACTAACGGGATTGCGCTAGGTTATGAGCCAGAAGGACTTCATTAACCTTGTTTGAATGCCAGGTCATAGTTAGCGTTTGACAGGTTTTAATGAGTGCCCTTAACTGTGGTTGGCGTGAAGTTTTCCCAAGAGCTTTGCAAGTGTTTGTGCCTCTACAGCTGTGAAGATCTTTTCCTCTCCTACCTCTAGTGACCCTTGCCTTACCTCTCCGTGAGTTTTATTGCCCAGTGACAAGTTTGTGTCTTGTCAGGGCCCAAAACAAGTCAAGCAAAAGGCTTGATAGCTTTAAACCCATCTGAACAGAGATCCTCAGACGATGGGGTTTATGCCCTGAAAGTCACAGTGTGCATCTTTGTTATCCCTGACTCCACTGAGGAAATGATCTCCACAGGCTCATATACACTGGTGGAAAGTGAAGTCAAAGCTTCTTCCTCCCAACACTTTTTCATGCTCTCCTATATCTGCAAGTGCAAGAAGGAGAACCCGTTCACAACACCATGCTGCTGCCTGCCAAGCAGTCTGGTGGAGCAGCTCAAAGTTGTGATAAAGAAGGAATACCCAGAACACAGTCTTGCTTTTGCTAAGGACGAGGCTCTAAGCCATATGAAACGGCTGAGATGAGTAGACTGGTGTGTAAAAGGCTTATTATTGAAAACAGATGGCCCCCTCATACGCACTTCTCTGTAACAGGCTGTAGCATCCCCGTCTCCGAGGATGTAAAATAAACGTGGATCACCATAACAGTGTTTGAAATCAGTAAGAGTCAGTGGATGTGTGACATATAAGGCACTTGTTAGGACTGTGTAAGTGTACACCTTCAGGTGTCGTTCAAGCCACTCATTCAAAACAGTCTGCCTAGCAAGGTGGTATCTTCTCTCGGATGATGCTCATCACTCGGGGACGTCACTTTGACAAAAAGATCACCAAATTAGCAGGTGTAAAATGACTAAATTGCTATTTTTATGAGGCCTGATTCATAACAAGAAACTCGATTCTTTTCTTAGTCGCACAAGAATAAATGAAGGGTAGAGAAAATCTGCCAATTCTGAAGTAAGAGTGGAGGAGAAGAGAATGAGATTTTTTAGCACATTTGTGTGTTTCAATAGTATTAGGCAGAAAGAGAGACTCTTTTATTTCTCTGAAACTGTTACTGAAATAAATAATCATGTCCTTTCCCTTCTTTCTCTGTATGTCACCTTGACTTTATGATCTCCAGTACTAAAACGCTTGGGTATAACCTTCTCTATTTTCTCACACATTGCAAAGTAGAGTATCCCAGGAGATGAACTTCCTAAAGCAGTTGTTATTCTGCAGCCCCTGCACCTGATCTTTATATAAAAGTAGTGAGCAATGTCTTCTTTACATAGATGCAGTCAAAAATCTCTCACACCACAACCTCATTTCAATTCTGCTTTCTGTTGGAATGTCCTTTCCATGCGGTCTGACTCCACTAGAGAAAGATCACAAACAGCAGGGCCTTACTGCATCGTTTAGGCAGTTCCCTGCCTAGTTCCTGTGTTCAGAGGAAGCTAGCACAGTGTACTCACCTTTGTGTTGCTCTTGGCAGTGTAGAAGGTGGCTTGGTTTGTCAATATGAACAAGGTTCATTTTGCAGGCAACTTGCTGCTGATCGCGTTTGTGAGTTACTTTGGAGCAAAGCTTCACAGACCCAGAATAATAGCTTTGGGCTGCACCGTTCTGGCATTTGGATGTCTTTTAATAGCAATTCCTCATTTCCTATTTGGAAGGTGAGTATCTTGCTTAGCACACAACAGCTTTTGTGATCCTTGCTTGCCATAACCCACAGTTCTTCAGCTCAAACAGTACGGCTTACTGAGTGAGACATCACTGAGCACGGCAATGGGACCAGAACTGTAGAGCAGCCTGCTTCTGGGGTGGCTTCAAAAGCCAAACATCACTTCCAGAGCAGAGTCACCCATCTGCCCTTGCCTTCATCTTCTTTCTACTTCTTGTATTGATTCTCTGAAGGAACAGTGGCCTGTGATACTGTCTGATCTTCTTGGACGGGCAATACAAGATGATTTGAAATCTGAGATGATTTTTAATACAAGATTGCTGTGTTGGCAAGTCCTTCACTAATGGTTCTTTAACTGATTTTTCACAATGTTTGCTTGTCCTCATAAAATAATCCCTTTACAGCTGCCTAGAGTTTCATCAGGGAGCTACCGTTAGGGAGAAGATGCTCTCACCTTGCTGTGTCCAGCGTGTATGACTCTGCTTGGTGGCACCGTTTGCTTTGCATGTAGATTGGATTAGAAAATGAAAAGAGTAGGAGAGAAGATGATATGAATGACTTGATTAGGGTGTTTCATCAACCCCTCCTGAAGTATCTCTTACAAGATTGGAGACCAGATAAGGGTCTGGATGGAACACTGAGCTGTTTCTCTGCTGCAGTTCCTTTTCTCCTAGCCTGATTGTTAGCGAGTCTCAGCTTTTGATACAGATTTCCTTATTCCTCTAGCTACACGCTCACCTTGTAGGTAGCTTCATTACTGAAGGAGAGATTTATGAGATGGTTCTGGTGCTTTGCTTCTTACCCTATGTCTGCTTTCCTTTGCCGCAAACAGGTATCACATTGAAAGCAGTATTTCACAACAGGAGAACTTTTCAGTCGTACCCCTGTGCCTTGCTAATCAAAGCTTGATCTCTTCATCTAAGGAGGAACCACCAACAGGTATGACTCTTACTGTGTCTGCTAATTCTTTCCCCTCAGTTTTAATAGTGGTTAAATAGATAGGATTTCCTTGCCATTAGCAATTATTTCAGGGTCCTGCTCTTGACCAGTACTTTCTGCAGGCATAAAAACTAGCACTCAGGACATTTCCTTCTTGTTTCCTTAGTTTGTGACTCCAGAGCTGTAGGGTTATATTCATAGGATCATTAGGGACCAAAAGGGACCTTGGCTTCCAGGGATGGGGACTCCACCGCCTCCCTGGGCAGCCTGGTCCAGTGCCCAACCACTCTCTCAGGAAAGAACTTCTTCCTACGATCCAATCTAATCCTCCCCTGATGCAGCTTGAGGCCATTTCCTCTCATCCTATCGGTAGTAATTTAGGAGAAGAGACCAGCACCAGCCTCACTACAACCTCCTTTGAGGTAGTTGTAGAGTCCAGGTAAGAAGCACCTGCTGCCCTCCCCATGTTGACCAGAAGCAGTTATTTGTTGTAGCAGGAGGTCAGGTTAGTCCGGCAGGATTTTTCATTCCTTCATCATTGATGTTTGAGTTCTGTCTCCTCTTCACTGACCTGCAAAGCAGTTTTGGTGAGGATAATGGGTAAAGGGAAGGGTCTAGATTATGCAGTGGCTGGAGCGACTAGTGGCTGGGTGACGTGATGCTTGTGGTTTAAACCCTACATCAGGAAGTACAACACCTTCTTCCAGCTGTGGAGCCTCTCAAGTATTGCTACTGCTTATCCTGCTGTTGTACAGGGCAGACACATCCCTCAGACTTTAAGCTCTTTGTTCCTTATTTCCCTTTCTATCTCAAATTTAATTCTTGCTTCTTGTTTTATTCACAGAATGTAAAAAAGAGCCTGGGTCCTTGCTGTGGATATTTGTGATGGTTGGAAACATAGTGCGAGGACTGGGTGAAACTCCTATTATGCCTTTAGGCATTTCCTACCTGGAGGATTTTGCCAAAGCAGAGAATTCACCGCTCTACCAGGGTAAATCTATTCTGCTGCGAGAACCCTCCTTCCCCAAGCTAGCGCACACATAAATAAGAGCAAGAGAGGATTATTATGGCTCTCTTCAGTCCAATAAAGGTATCATAGAATCATTAGGGATTGGAAGGAACCTCGAAAGATCATCCAGTCCAATCCCCCTGCCACAGCAGGATCACCCAGACCAAGTCGCACAGGAACACAGCCAGGCGGGGCTGGAACATCTCCAGTGAAGGAGACTCCACAACCTCCCTGGACAGCCTGTTCCAGTGCTCTGGGACCCTCCCTGGGAAGAAGTTTCTGCTGATACTGAGATGGAACCTCCTCTGTTCCAGCTGGCACCCATTGCCCCTTGTCCTATCCCCAGGTGACCTTGAGAAGAGCCTGGCTCCATCCTCCTGACACCCACCCCTCACCTATTTATAGACATTAATAAGGTCCCCCCTCAGCCTCCTCTTCTCCAAGCTCAAGAGACCCAGCTCCCTCAGCCTTTCCTCATCAGGGAGCTGCTCTCCTTCCTTCATCATCTTTGTTGCTCTACGCTGGACACCCTCCAGCAGCTCTGTGTCCTTGTTGAGAGAAGACAGCCATTATTGCCTCATGAAAGCAGTAGTACTGTAGGAATTGTAATTTAACTAGAGCTGAACATTTGAAACCGTTTTAGGTTAGCAGACGTCTCGTCAGTAGAGCTGACTAACCATGCCTAACACCTAGAAGAAAATAACGATGTCCAGGTTCTAATTTAATTCGTGTTGTCCTTTCATGCTTTAGGATTTCTCCACACGGCCACAGTGATCGGCCCCTTCCTTGGTCTCCTGCTGGCATCATTCTGTGCAGAACTGTTTGTTGATGTGGGATCGGTAAATGCAGGTACTAGATAAACATCGAGAGTCTTACATGTAAATTGGCAGGCGTGGTGGTGTACTTACCAGCAGGGAAAGATGTTCCTTTGCTAGTATGAGATCTTCATTTTATCTATGGTTGCTGGTGCTTCTTTATGATGGAAAAGCTTTATATAATCCACAGTTCTATACGAGCCGTAAATTGACACGAACACCCATGAATGGGCTAGGAGCAGCTGGAGCGGTTGCGTTGCCCGGTTTAACACAGGAAAGAACTAAAAGCCAAGTAACACACAGCACTGGAGTTTGCCAGAATGTTAGCAACGGTAGAAGAAAAAGGCTCTTCTCCTTCATCAGCACCATGTTACAGCTCTCTAAAATGCACTGCTTGTATCACGTGTCTCAGAGGTGGCTAGGTAAACACACAGTGACGTCAAAGAATCTTTCTGAACTAATATAAGATTTGTGGGTTTGTTTTTTTGTTTGGGCTTGTGTTTCTGTTTGTTTCTTTAACTAGAGGACATAACTATACCAGCTACTGATGCCCGCTGGGTTGGAGCATGGTGGCTTGGCATTTTGATCTGTGGATTATTGAATCTTCTTGCTGGAATACCTTTTTGTTTTTTGCCCAAGTCACTTGTGAAGGAAGGAGAAACCAATGAACCTGAGGAGACGAGCAGCCAAATTATAGTACCACTGCAGGAAAATGATCAAAACGAAGGCAAACAGACCATGTATGACATTGCTAAAGGTAAGGTGCTTCTCATTTGATTGCCTTCTTAAATTGGTCCTTAAGGTGTGAACTCTGTTTATCTTCCTCTGAGGTATGGAATACTGACTCTGTTTTTCATCCCTCTATAGCACAAAGTTGCTGCACAGGGTCCTTGCACAAGGAAAAAGCTAATTTCATAGACGTGGGAATTCAGTCCTTTCCCCCTCCTGCCTTTCAGGGGTTGGCCTATTGGCATCTGTTCTTCCTTGTAAAGAATTAATGCACGGGACTCTGGTTTAGACTATTGCAAACCTGTGAGCCAGGGATACTAGCTGATTGTAGCCCGTGTTCACTGTGTAGAAAACCAGCACAGGTCTTGCACGTTTCTTGAGTCCAGCTTAAGGTCGTTGAGGGAATTGACAAGGGCTGAAGTGTCTCATCACCATTTAACAGCTGTTGAACAAGGCTCTGGGTGATCTCTGTTTATTCATGTAACCCCTGGCAGCCTTCACATCAGCTGTCTTCCCGATCTATGTGGGAAGATCTATCAGGGAGATACCTTTTTCCTTCCATGTTTTGTGCTAGTTGGAAATGTTAAGTGAATACAGTACGTCAAAGGCTGCGGTATTCAGACGTGTCTCATGAGCCCATATAGTCAGCTCATGGCCCCTCGACAGACTTCATCTTCGTGAGGTCAGTGCAAAGCACCAGCTACCTGTGCACGGCGTTTCGAGCAGAGTGCTGCAAACTCACCCCAAGCAAAGTGAGCGCTCAGGTCTCGGCTGGTGTCGTAGCTTAATTCTGCCAAACACAGCATCTTTCTTTAGTGTCATGCAGCCTCGCATGAATCTACAGATGAATTACTACTCGGGTGAGGAGGGGTTCCTTGCTTAGACTGTGGGTCCTAGTACTTCAGTCCCTTGAAAGCTTCTGTTCTCATCATCATTTTACCTCCTGTGTTGCTGTGAATGACTGCTGTGTCCATGCATCAAGAAACTCTCATTCTCACAGGATGGATGAAGCTGGAAGGGACCTCTGGTGGTCTAACCACCGTCTCACTCAAGGCCACTTCCAGCCTTACAGGAATGAACAGACAATGTTAGGCAAAGAGCAACTGAGGGGGGTTTTTTATGGTTCAGATTCTGCAGCAAAAAGACCCGTGTTAGTTAGTTTCTCAGATGCTTACTTGGCTGTAGACTGGCTGATCCATACTTTGTGAGTATGATGGGAATACCTGTGTTCACATCCCTCTCTCTTCAGGCCTTGGCTGCCCCATCATTGGCAGTAGCAGTAATCACAATCAGCGATCAGGTCTCTGGGGACAGGTCGTCACGTCTATCTGGTGCATTTGTACCACTTCTCCTTTGCACTCTTTTCACATGCTGAGGGCAGGGAGCGGGTTTTGCTGAGTGCACTGAGGGCATGGGGTGCGAGAAAAAGGAGTAGGGATGATGGGGAGCAGCTGCTGCCGCTGCAAATCCGTGGGTATCTGTGGGTGCAGAGTTCCATTACTGCACAGCTGGAGTTTGTTTATGTGCAGCAGCATACATGAGGTGGTGGTGGTGGTGGGGTTGTGGTGTGGTCTTCGTGTAGAGAGATGTCAGGGTAGCCCAGGTTAAGAAGATAATCTTTGACCTGCAGTGTCTGCCAACACAAGAGTTGCTGTATCCATTAAGGACCGTGTCTGTTCCCCTCTTATCCCTCTAGCTGCACTGAGCACTGAGCGATTCATTTTGTAAAGCACCACATTAACTCTTTCCATGATTTTCTTCCAGATTTCCTCCCGTTCCTCAAAGCTCTGTTTCGCAACCCAGTTTATATGCTGTTTATATGTATAACTGTGTTACAGTACAGTGCTTTCGATGGCATGATATCTTTCATGCCCAAATACCTGGAACAGCAGTTTGGAAAATCTGCATCAGATGCCATCTTTTTAATTGGTACGTTTGCATCCTGCTGTGCTCCCCTCTACTAAGGAGTGATGTCTCTTCTCTCCCTCATCATCTCTCTGTCTCTCTCATATATATCTGTGCAGACATATATATATATACACACACATATATATGTGTGTGTGCTCACACGTGTCTGTATACATACACAAACTGAGAGTAAGTGCTTTAACAAAGGAGACATTCCACTCTACACTAGTTTCAAAATAACTGTGCATTGTCTGTGCAGAATGTTGTCATCTACTGCTGATAGAATCATTAGAGATCAGAAGGGACCTTGAAAGACCATCCAATCCAGTCCCCTATCTATCTACCTTCCTATCTATCTGTATCTTAGTCTATCTACCTACCTATCATTTATCTATCTACCTACCTATCATTTATCTATCTACCTACCTATCATTTATCTATCTGTATCTGTCTTTATCTATCTGTTCACCTATCATCTATCTATCTATGCACCTATCATCTATCTATCTATGCACCTATCATCTATCTATCTATGCACCTATCATCTATCTATCTATGCANATCTTTTGCTGAAATAGATGGTAATTTTTCCACTTACACGCTTCAGTCCTACCCTCTAGCTCTCTCTCCAAGTAGTTCCCAACTGCTGGCAGATGTCTGGGGGATGGGAACTAGCAGTAACCCCTTTCTGACTGTAGTGAAACTAGCCCCAGGCAACATAGGAGTCTTTGCCAAGCAGTCTTCCCTTACGAGTCGTGTTTATGGTCTCCTGTATTTTAACATGGAAGTTTCACTTGTTCAAATAGGTGTTTACAACTTACCGGTTGTGTGCGTTGGGTATTTTTTTGGAGGCTTATTCATGAAGAAATTCAAGATAAATATCTATCAGGCTGCGAAAATAGCCTTTTGGTTATCTTTGCTGGAGTACCTTCTCTACTTCGCTGCCTATTGGACTGTCTGTGATACTTCACCAGTGGCTGGCCTAACAGTTTCCTACGAAGGGTATGTTCTTCAAGCCACAAGAGCCTTACGGCTCTGGAATTATTATTCTTGTTGAGACTCAGCCAGGGACTCTATAAATTGACAACACTTTAGTTTCATGATCTAAGCTCTCAAGGTGTTTCTCTTGCATGAGGCAGTAGGTCCGTGTGCTGTTATCCCTGTTCTGAACAGTAAAGTGTATTAAAAGGTAATACAATTATACGTTCAAGTCACGTGGCTGCAGGTAAAACTCAAGAGGTGATTTGATTCGGCACACACGACTACAAGTTCAAGAGTACAGAAGGACAAACCCCTTTCTTCATCTTGTACTGCTTTAGTGGGATTTGATTGCTGTCAAATTATCATGGCTGTTGTATCGGCAGTCTCCTGATCTGAAACCTACCATTCATCCCTGGGAAGGGTTGCGTGTCTGGAAAACATGGGGCATAGAGACAATCGAAAGCATACATGCTGTAGATGAGAAGAATTCAGTAGGGTGTGCATACCTCTCTGTTAATTGATCATTACTAATATAATATCATCTAACATCCTAGAGAAGGACAGGACATCCAAGCATGGGAGCATGTGGGATTATGCGCTGGTACAACACGTGAGCTAGAATAGGCGTTTCAGGATTGCCAAGGGCCACTTTCATTACTGAAGTATTTTTTCATCTTCTAAATGCGTTTCAGAACACAGCAAGTGTCATATGCAGAAAATACTCTACTCTCCAGCTGTAACATGGATTGTGAATGCCCTCTTAAGATATGGGACCCTATTTGCGGGACTAATGGAATCACTTACATGTCACCTTGTCTTGCTGGGTGTAAAGCCTCGCAAGGAACTGGAAGAAGCGTGGTAAAGCCTGCATTTTATTGTGCTGTAACTATGAAATACAGGAGAGGAGAACTATTCATGGCACTATAGAGTGGGAAATATTTCTACGAGTACATTTATCATAGAATCCTTAGGGATCGGAAGGGACCTCCAAAGATCATCCAGTCCAATCCTCCTGCTGCAGTAGGACACCCAGACCAAGTCCAGGTGGGTTTCAAATGTCTCCAGAGAAGGAGACTCCACAAACTCCCTGGGCAGCCCCCTCCAGCGCCCAGTCACCCTCACTGGGAAGAAGTTACAGAATCAGTCAGGGTTGGAAGGGACCACAGGATCCCCCAGTTCCAACCGCCCTGCCATGGGCAGGGACACCCCACCCTAGAGCAGGCTGGCCAGAGCCTCATCCAGCCCGACCTTAAACACCTCCAGGGACGGGGCCCCAACCACCTCCCTGAGCAACCCATTCCAGGCTCTCCCCACTCTCACTGTGAAGAACTTCCTCCTCACATCAAGCGTCCCTTCTGATCCCGATGATTCTATGATTCTATCAATGTTGCCACCCAGCCTCAATCAAACATCTCTAGTTTCCTGTGACCTGTGAGAGAGCACACACCAGGTTATGAATAAGAGGGTCACATCTATTGGCACTGAAAGACCACATAACCAGGCTGTGCTGGGAAATACGAGGGCTCTCTTGATCATGGACTCTTTGAGGAACCATAGTCCGAGCTGCCTAAGCAGACCATAGCTGTCTCCCAGTCTCTAACCCTTTACACACAAGCAGATGATGGTTGGACCTTGCCTGAAAGACAGTGAGAGAGGCAGCAGTGCAGTACTGCACGCATATAACTTGCTCAGGTGCAGGAGAGAGGGAGCTAGCTGCCAACGCTGGGAGTTTCGTGCACAGTGTATGAGTTCTGACACCTCTGACCTCTCTCTTGACAGGTATTTGAAAACTGCACCTGTGTTGCAGCCTCGGGGTTGTCATCTCTGAATGTGTCTGCAACTCTGGGACAGTGTGATGGAGAAGGAAACTGTGACAAAATGCTTCATTATTTTTTAATATTGTCCTTGGTCTGCAGCTTCATTTTCTCCTTGGCCGCCATGCCCGGGTACATGGTCTTAATCAGGTACAGTAAAATGTCCCTATTTTAAGATACCTCCCCTCATTTTTACCCTAAGGTCAAAAAGCCTCAGGAATGGAGGCAGTAGAGCACCTCCCTGATGAGGAAAGGCTGAGGGAGCTGGGTCTCTTGAGCTTGGAGAAGAGGAGGCTGAGGGGGGACCTCATTCATGTCTATAAATATGTGAGGGTGGGTGTCAGGAGGATGGGGCCAGGCTCTTCTCAAGGTCATGTGGTGATAGGACAAGGGGCTCTGGGTGCCAGCTGGAACAGAGGAGGTTCCATCTCAGTATCAGCAGGAACTTCTTCCCAGGGAGGGTCCCAGAGCGCAGGAACAGTCTGCCCAGGGGGGTTGTGGAATCTCCTTCTCTGGAGACGTTCCAGCCCCGCCTGGCTGTGTTCCTGTGTGACTTGGTCTGGGTGATCCTGCTGTGGCAGGGGGATTGGACTGAATGATCTTTCGAGGTCCCAGTCCCTAATGATTCTGTAATTAAAAAAGTGTTAGTTTGAGTGTGGAGGAAGGAAGAGTAGAAGGATTGTCTGTCATTTCTGTGCTGTGTCATGGCAGCTTCAGAATCTCTTGTTGCTTCTGGCTGTCAGCTATAGCCTGAATGAATACAGAAGCTCTGAGATAGTGGGAGATAGGTGATAGCAATGTATTTATTGATTACATCAATATGATGTAATTGTAAGTTGATTAAGACACAGCTGTCTTGCATCTTGTGCTGGCTTCTGTCCACCTGGATGATGCCAGGACAAGAGCTTTTCCTTTGTGCTCTGGCAGTCTTAGTCAAGGAATGTCAGTAAGTGTCTCCTAATGAGAATAAGGAACTCTTTCACCACTGGACTCCTTAGCATAGTTTGGGCCTAACATGATACACAGCTACCCAGATCATTAGGGGTTGGAGGGGATCTCCAGGGGTTAATAAGTCCAACCCTCCTGCTCAAGCAGGACCATAGAACCTGGGCAGGTCACACAGGAGCACATCTAGATGGGTCTGGAAAGTCTCCAGAGAAGGAGACTCCACAACCTCCCTGGTCAGCTCCTGTCAGTGCTCTGTGACCCTTCCAGTAAAGATGTTGCTCTTCATGTTGAGGTGGAACTTCCTGTGCTCCAGCTTACCTTGTCCTATCTCAGAGTGCAAGTGAAAAGAGATTTTCTTTCTTCCTGACACCCAGCCCTCATCTATTTATAGAGAGGCATTAAATCCCCTCATAATCTTCTCTTCTCCAGACTAAAACCCCCAGGTCTCTGTCTCTCCTCATAAGATAGATGCTCCAGTCCCTTAATCATCCTGGTGGCCCAGTGATGAGCTCTCTCATTCAAGTCTCTGTCACAACTGGGGAGCCCAGAACTGGACTCAATACTCCAGAAGTGGCCTCACTAGGGCAGGGTAGAGGGGGAGGAGAATCTCCCTCTATCTGCTGATCATGATGAAGTGTTTAATTAAAAACAACCCCCAGAGATAACTATTTCATATTAATGTCACCTCTCCTAATGTAATCATCATACAGATCTTTAAAGCCTGAAGAAAAGTCATTCGGAGTGGGTATCCATGAACTAGCTTCAAGAGTATTCGGTAAGAAAAGGTCTAACCTCAGAAGCACAGCTGGATCTGATCCAGAGCTAGGTCTCAGGATCCCATGGGAGCTGTGGGCAAGGCACAGGAGTCTACTGCTGTAGAGTCTTTGACTGTGAAGGATGTGTTTTCTGCAGATCTACGGCAAGTTAGAAGAGCTTTCAGTTTGCATTTGTTTATAGGAGGGAATAGGCTGACTGTAACTACTGCTGCTCTGAAAGCCTTCCCTCCTGCTGGATATTTATCAGATACAACGCTCTACACTGATGAGAGAAAACGTTGAGTTCAGAATAGGAATCACAGTCCGTGTTTTAGCGTGTGCGCGTGGTTCAGCAGACACCGGGAAAGAGCATCTTTGGTTGAGGGCAGGTGGACAAGGAAGAGGAGAGAACATGAGATACAGAGAACATAAGTCATGCTGCAAGAGGGCAGGACAGAGGGAGTAGGTGAGAAACAGCACAGGTTCTGGTGTATCTGGTAAGCAGAAGAAATACGCCATTTACAAGGTCATTGCTGATGTTCTTTTCAGCTGGAATTCCATCTCCCATTTATTTTGGAGCTTTGATAGATACCACTTGCTTGAAGTGGGGTACTGTGACTTGTGGTGGAGAAGGAGCATGTAGGATCTATGACATTGTCACGTACAGGTATGTTTTCTTCTTTAATTTCTCCTCCTTACGTTCTCATTGCGTGCACAAGGCTTTTAATCTTTTCCTAGTGAGCAAACTGCCCTTGTGCACATGGCATTTTCTTTGGCATTGCCTTTATTTCATAGCATCATAGAATCACTGAATCCTTAGGGATCAGAAGGGCCCTCGAAAGATCATCCAGTCCAATCCCCCTGCCACAGCAGGATCACCCAGACCAAGTCCAGGCGGGTTTCAAACGTCTCCAGAGAAGGAGACCCCACAGACCCCCTGAGCTGCTCCCTCCAGTGCCCCATCACCCTCCCTGGGAAGAAGTTACAGAATCAGGCCAAGGGGAACCTCTGCCACAGACACTGAAGCCCTCTTTGAACAGAACTGTTCTGGGGCCATAATTACATTGGCTAGTGGCCTTTCCTGAGAACAGTCCTTAGAATGTTCTAGCATTCTGAATTATAGAGAGGGTATGGTTATTCAAGCTGGAAATCGATGCAGGATCCTACCCTTCATGCTTTTTCTGTCCTGTGTGAATTTTGACATCTTGAGCTAGTGCTCTCAGGCTGATTGATCTTAATGCTGTGTTGAGGTTGATTTGGAAGAAGTTGTCTAACTCATTAATACCTCAAAGTTTTACTCTGGTGGTCTGAGCTGTTCTTTGTAGGGCTCTCTTCTCTGCAGAGAGAGCTGTGAGGGTACCAGGTGGTTAACATCGCTGGCTAAACTTGTTCCCTGATGTTAGGTGTGTTACTAGCCACTTCACTGGCAGCGATATATTCTCTGTTCTCATAGTTTTTCATACTTTCCTATGGTAACTAAGCTTCCTCTTTGTTTCAGGTGGCTCTATCTCGGACTGCCAGCACTATTACGTGCAGCATCCTACATCCCAAGCGCTCTAGTCGTCCTTATTTTAAAGAAGAAGCTTAAATCCGAAAGGAAAGTCTTCCTAAATGCAGCAGTAGAAATGCAGGATAAAGAACGAGAAGCACTGAAGTAGCAGTTCAAACGCAGCACAGAGTGCAGCAAACCCCTTGCAGAGTGCATGTTGTATATATCCTTGCGGGAGATGTCACACCTTACGTAGCGAGCACCTCGACAGAGATCAGTACAGCTGCACGTACGTTTATGCTAGTTCTAGTGTAAGAGTGTCAGTTCATAAACAGAAGCTTCAGGATCAGTGTGTGGTTCAAAGGACCAAGAGGTAGGTGTAAGAGGACACAGGGAATTCCGGACTTGAGTTGTCTGAGCGGAGGACTGCGAAGTAGAAAGGTAACGTGTTCAGCCCTGCTTTCACTGAGGAGAGTGAGGATATTGTAACTGACTCCAGTGGCACCAGACCCCATCCTGTAGCTTCTGACACAGCTCTTCATTGACTCTAGACTGGAGTTGTAGCCTCTCTGAGCCTCGGTTTGCCCTACATTTATTGCACGATGTTGTTAGTCCATTCAGGCAAGGTCTGCTTGTTACTCCGCACAGTATAGGTGGTCAGGATGTTTGGAAGCTAGCTTCTGGTGTGTTCTTGGTGTGCTCTGGTGGTGATAACAACCAGAAAAAGGCAATAAATTTCTGTTTTAAAGGCACGGTGTGACTGTGATGGTTTGTGGCTTACAAGGAAAACTACTCAGGATTTGTTTCTTCAGTTTCATTCACTCCAGAGGGCAATAACTTACACCTTGAGTGATGAGAGAATTACATGTGAGAGCATTTTGCCTGTTGTATTGTTGTCTGCTAAATCCTGTTCTTTCTTATATCTCATCAAATTTTTATTACAGCTGTTGGGTTAAAAAACAAACCCCTGAGAGTTATTTCCTTCTGCATCAGGCATGGCAAGAGCATCTCTGGCTTGGCTGTGAACCAGTGCTTCCAAACTCGCCAGTGTTTTGTACCCATTTCATCTAGATGGCACAGACTCCCGTTTATCAGCCCTTCTGCAGCCGCTGGAAAATGAGAAGAGTATTTTCTCAAAGGAGTTCTGCTATGAAGTTATACTGGGTTTTACTTTCAGGTGCCTTCCTATCCCTATATGTGCATGTATGTCCAATTGCTTCCTGACAAAAGGTTTCTGGCCCCAGAGCAGGAAATCAATTCAGAATTTGAAGTTTCTTCACAGAATCACGGAATAATTGAGGCTGGGAAAGCCCTCTGAGCTCATCCAGCCCAGCCCAGGACCTGACATCACTGCGTCAGCCAGACCAGGGCGCTAAGGGCCACATCCAGTCTTTTCTTAAACACCTCCAGGAATGGGGATTCCACCAGTGCCCTGGTTGGTCCCTTTCAGTGTCTGATCTCCCTTTCCATGAGGAAGGGCTTCCTCACATCCAACCTAACCCTCCCCTGGGGTAGCTGCAACACCCTGCCCTCTTGTCCTATCACTGGTTGCCTGGGAGAAGAGCCTGGCCTCCACCTATCTACAACCTCCCTTTAGGGAGTTAGGGAGCGTGATACAGTCCCCCCTGAGTCTCCCCTTCTCCAGGCTAAACTCCCCCAGCTCCCTCAGCCTCTCCTCATCAGCCTTTCCCTCCAGTCCTTTCCCCAGCATTGTTGCTCCTCTGGACCCACTCCGGCCCCTCAGTGTCTTTCTTGCAGTGAGGGGCCCAGGACTGGAGGGGAGGTCTCCCCAGTGCCTAGTACATGGGGAGGATAACATCCCTAGTCCTGCTGGCCACATTAGTACTGATCCCAGCCAGGATGCATTGGCCTTTCGTGCTACCTGGGCACTCTGCTGGCTCCTGCTCAACCGGTTGTCACCCAGTACTCCCAGGTCCCTGCCTGCCAGGCTGCTCTCCAGCCACTCATCCCCAGTCTGTGGCTGCAGGGGATTCTTGTGGCCAAAGTGTAATAATCCTTGTATTTAGCTCTTTTGGACAGAGAGTGCACAAATCCCTTTGCGTTGGATAATGGAGCTGAACAGGGGTAATAACATGAGGAAGGAGAAGAGAAAAGAAGAGAAAAGGGAGAAGAGGAAAGAGAAGAGAGAAGAGAAAGAGAAGAGAAAAGAAAAGAGAAGAGGAAGGGAAGGGAAGAGGAAGGGAAGAGAAATGTGATGCAGCCTGAAACACTGGAACAGAGCCCATCAGGGAGTGCAGCTCTCTCTTAAGCCTGAGGTCTTCCAGAACCTGTGGGCATTCTTGCTGCCATGGGGCACTTAGCGAAAGCCATCGTTCCTCCTCGTGGCTATTATATCCCTCCAACGCTGGAGTTAAAAACCTTCTTCGGGTGTTTAGTCACATCGTGGTACTGGCGTCACCTGGGAAACCTGAAAAGTTGCAGTGCCCCGGAGTTTCACAGCTGCAGGAAACAAAAGGTCTTTGTTAGGCAGGCAAATCCGTGCCACTTCAGTGGGCCAGAGAGTCAGGGCTGGTTAACTCCCTGGGCTTTTTCAAAGCAAGGAAGCAGGCAGGAAAGTTTCTGAGTTTCAAATTTAACCTTTTCATAGAGATATTAACTTCCTTTTCGTTTCTTCCAGTTCATCTGCTTGAGAAGGTACTGGTGAAAGAGGCCTCCTCCTCCTCCAGAAGCTTTGAAGTCATTAGCCTTGCTACTCATTTGGATGGTGCTGCCTGGGTGATGGAATGGTAGAGAGGTTTCTTGGAATTACAAGACCGTGAGCTCATTGCAATTACTGAGACAGGGTGGGATAGCTCAGGCAGCTGGAATGCCGTCATGGACGGCTGTGTACCAGTCAAGGAAGACAGGCCAACGAGATGGCGTGCTGGACTATCTGTTCATGTGAAAGAGCTCCAGGAATGAGTCAGGATCTGCCCAGGAGTGGAAGAAGAAACAGCTGAGAGCTGGTAGGTAAGATTCAAGGGGAAGGCTGATACAGGTGACACTGTTCTGGCTGTTTTTTACAGGCCACCTAACCATGAGGAGGAGGTTGATGAGGCCACCCAGAGACAGCTGAAAGCAGCCTCACAACCGCAGAGCCTGGACTTCACGGGAGAATTTAACTAGCCCAATCACACAGTGAGGCACACTCAGAACCACAGAGTTACTGAGGCTGGAAAAGCCCTCTGAGACCATCCAACCCAGTCCATGACCCAACATCACCACGATCACCTAGGCTATGGCACTAAGGGCTGCATCCAGTCTGTCCTGAAACGCCTCCAGACACAGGGACTCCCCCACTGCCCTGGGCAGTCCAGGCCAGGCCCTGAGCACCCTTTCCATGAGGAAGGGCTTCCTAACAGCCAACCTAACCCTCTCCTTTTGCAGCTTCAGGCCCTGCCCTCTCATCCTGACACTAGCTGCCTGGGAGAAGAGCCCAACACTCACTGACTACAATCTCCCTTCAGGCAGTTGTAGAGAAGCTGCAGAGCTACTTTTCACTCCCGTCGGCTCGGGGCTCTTCTTTGAGGCTATAGCAGCATCAAATGTGGAAGATACAACAGGGTTCCAGACTCTCTCTATTTGCCAAAGGCTTAGGAGATCAGTACTTGTGATCTCTCTTCGTAGAGGCTTCTCTCGGCCCCTCTCAGTGACAGAGTAAAGGCACCGTGTGCAGTTTGTTTTACCTTTCGGATTCTTTTCCTTATTTGGGGATTTTTTTCCTTTTCTCCTTGGTGAAGGGTGCAATAAACTGTTGTCTCTTGAGCAAAGTCGCTTCATTGCCTGTTAAACTCTCAGTGAGAGCTGGTTGTTGTGCTAGACTTACAGGCACCAACCCAAACCGATGGAGAACCTTCACTCTAAACCATTACAGAAGCAAAAAGGTGAGTAACACACACACACCCTGAGCTGTGGACAGGTACAGGCATCCATTAGCCATTGGCCTGTTTCCTTTCTCCAGTGGATTTGCATTCCCAGGGATGAAAACTCCTCCTTCACTTACAAACAGACAGTGATTCCTCTCCTCCTGTCAGTGTTTGCAGGTGGGTGGTGATGCTCTTCGTCTGCTTATCACACACAGATATCTTTATTCCCTTCAATTTGCTTTACCAGCAGACAGTCACGGTCAATCCTAAGAAGTGTTTCACCTTAGAGGAGAGTCTGTGACCCTGGGGAACTCCAAAGGTCTCATTCCTGGGATCAGTATCTACAGCATCAAGAGATGATTGACTTTGGTCAGTGCTGCGGTTCAGACATCCACTGTGGCCATGAGTCGTGTGAGACTGGCTTTGCTCTTCCTCGGTGGGGCTGTGGTCTTTCACTGGCTCCTTCCCAAAGCAGTCAGGAATTATGGATCTAGGTAGGAGGTGCCTAACCATTCCACCTCACTGGCCCTGACTCTGGGTGGTGCAGGAGTCTGTTTAGTTTCACACTGTCTTGCAGAATCACACGTACCAAGCTCTCCCCATCTCCCACTCTTTGAAACTAAACAGTGATGCTGCTGCTGATGCTGCAGATCAGGAGTCACCCTTGCAAAGCCGTCCTGACAGCGAGTCAGCCTCTCAGCACAGCCTAGGATACAGCCTAGGATTCAGCCTTGCAAAGCAGCTCAGTGCAGCCCTTTCTGTGTCCCTTCTGTCTCGAGTTCTAGCAGGTAACTCCTCCCTCCTGACCCTTCTCACCACGGCAAGCCTCATATACCAGAAGCGAATCCAACGTGAGGACACGGCGCGAGGAGCTCCCTGCACGCACCTGGGATGGGATCTGGCACGCCGAGCCGTCGGGTTCCGTTGCAGTGTGTGTGAGCTTGGTCAGGCGATAACAACTGGATATATCCAGCAAAATGTTCTTGGCCACTGCTGCTTTCTTAGAGAATTGTGTTTGGCCTTTTCCCACCTTCACAAGGCATAGCGTGTTCCCAGGTATGCTCGCTGGGATTTTGAACTTTCATTGTTCAGGACTTTCTCTGAGAATGTGGAAAATTACTAGGTAATTGCCCCTCTCTTGCTTTGTTCGGGGAGTCAAGGGCACAGATTGCTTAAATCACAGCACAAAACCCCGGGGATGCTTTCAGAAGGTGAAATCTTGGGCATCGCAGTGCCTGACGGCCCTGCAAGTAAAGATCTCCAGGTAGGGCTGTGCCACAAGAGTGATGCACGCCTCTTCATCTCCAACAGAGGTGCTCCTTGCTCCAGTCCCGTTCAGGTTACTGTAGGCAGCAGCTTGCCAGAGGATCCTTGCAACCTGGAGAGTGTTTGAGGAGGGTTCTCGGCTGGATGGCAGAAAGCCCATCACAGGTAGGAAACGGTGCTGGAGGAGTTCAGTGCAAAGGTTTTGGTTTCAAAAAGCCTTGACCCCCTCGTGTTTGCGTAAAGGCTGCTTAGCTTTAGAATGTTATTGTTCGAATGGCTCCAAAACTGGTTTGGAAAATAAACCCCAAACGGTGTGTTTGAGGTTAATGACCACAAAGTGGCCCAGTTCAGGCTGTACCTGTGCTGCTGGTATTGTTTCAAGGCAGCTCGCTGAAAGGCCAGAGCTCAGGCAACTGCTATTGCTGTCTGGCACAGGATGAGTTCTCTTTCTGCTGTAGGTAGCAAACCGACCTCAAGAAAACCTTGTTCTGCAAAAGAAGCTTTTGTTGCTGCAGAAACTTCCAGAATGGCAAAACAAATTCCCAGAGGGCATGAGTGCTGCTCCTGGAATCACAGAATCATTAGGGATTGGAAGGGACCTCGGAAGATCATCCAGTCCAATCCCCCTGCCACAGCAGGATCACCCAGACCAAGTCGCACAGGAACACAGCCAGGTGGGTCTGGAATGTCTGCAGAGAAGGAGACTCCACAACCCCCTGGGCAGCCTGTTCCAGGGCTCCGGGACCCTCCCTGGGAATAAGCTCCTGCTGATACCTCCTCTGTTCCAGCTGGCACCCAGTGCCCCTTGTCCTATCACCAGATGCCCTTGAGCAGAGCCTGGCTCCATCCTCCTGACACCCACCCCTCACAGATTTATAGACATTAATGAATGAGGTCCCCCCTCAGGCTCCTCTTCTCCAAGCTCAAGAGACCCAGCTCCCTCAGCCTTTCCTCATCAGGGAGGTGCTCTCCTTGTGCTCTCATCATTGTCGTTGTTCTACGCTGGACACACTCCAGCAGCTCTGTGTCCTTCTGGAACTGAGGGGCCCAGAACCAGACACAGTGCTCCAGATGCGGTCTCACTAGTGCAGAGGAGAGTGGGTGATTCCAGATGATTGGAAGCTTGGTAGTGTCACACCCAGCCACAGGAAGGAGAGGAAGGAATGATCCAGGCAACCACAGGCCTGCCAGTCTGACCAGAGTGCTGGGGAGAATTACAGACCCGTCCATCCTGAGCACACTCCCATGCCAAGTGCAGGGTGGTCAGGGGATCAGGGCTGGTCTTCCGTGACCAACCTGATCTCCACCTATGGACCTGCTGACTCACCCAGTGAGGGAGGGGAAGGCTGGGGGTGTTGTTTACCTAGAGTTCAGTAGAGCATTTGACACTGTCTGCTAAACCATTCTCCTAGGGATGCTGGTGGCTCATGGCTTGGACAGGCGGACACTTCACAGGGCAAAGCAATGGCAGCGTGGCCCAGCCCAGGCAGCTGTGTGGAATGGAGTTAACTTGAGTTATGGAGTGGTCACACCGTCCTCCTCCAGATTGGAGCCAATCTTGTTCATCCTCTTTATCAGTGTCTGCATGAGGGGATTGAGTGCACAGGCTGCCCAGGAGTCTCCTTCTCTGCAGACGTTCCAGACCCACCTGGCTGTGTTCCTGTGGGACTTGTTCTGGGTGATCCTGCTGTGGCAGGGGGATTGGACTGGGTGATCTTTCAAGGTCCCTTCTGATCCCTAAGGATTCTGTGATTCTATGATTTTTACAATCTTCACAAATTTGCTTGATGTCAGGCTTTCTGAAGTCAGCCTGTGTCTTCCCCACGTGCAGAACACTCCATGTTTTGTCTTGAGAGTACACAGAATTTGTGTGATGTTCACCTAATGAGCTGCCTTCTCTTCTGAACACAACTTCTTGGCTGGCATATTGCTCTGTTGCTTTGAAAAACATCTCCCAGTACTCATAGATTCCTAGAGTGGTTCAGGTTGGAAGGGACCTGAAAAGTCATCTTGTTCCACCCTCCCTGCCATGAGCAGGGACACCCCCCACTAGATCAGGGTGCTCAGGGCCCCAGCCAGTCTGGCCTTGAACACTTCCAGGGAGCTGGGGGCAGCCACAACCTCCCTGGGCAATCTGGTCCAGGGTCTCAGCACCCTCATGGTGAAGAACTTCCTCCTGACTTCCAGTCTCAACCTCCCCTCTTCCAGCTGGAAACCATTCTCCCTGCTCCTACCAGTCCAAGCCCTTGGAAACAGCCCCTCCTCAGCTCTCCTGGTCCTGGAAGGCAGCTGTGAGATGTCCCAGGAGTACAGTTTGACCCAGGGTGTTCCTGCATTGGAACACCGTGTGAATTCTTTACCTGTGGGATGGCTCTACCGTTTGTGCCAGAAACAACACAACCCGGGGGCAATCTCTCTATTTCCACAGTGTTTTCGTTGCTCCTGAGCGACTGAATGTCACACTTCTGTTTCAGGCACTTCTGGTTTTGTTTTTTGAACCCCCCAAAGCAAAGAACATGAAGGAGAACCAGGGGTCACCTGCTGCTGCCTGGAGTGGAACATAATGTGGGTCACAGTCCGATTGCTGTAGACATCCTCATCGACGACCAGCTCCCTCAAAAGCTGTCAGGAATAAATGCTGCTGCTTACTCCAGGGGAAACCCCACCGTGCTGCTTGTAGGTTGAACTCCCCGAGCTTTGGTCTTGCAGCTGCTTTAGCTCCGACACAGCATCGCCGCATGGCCTTTCAGCTGCTGGGTTGGTATCGGGCTGGGGCTCTGGTGGCAAAGCTCAATCAGTGCAACCGAGCGCAGCTAAAGCCAGGCCAGGCAGATTCCCCCTGCACTCAGCTTCCTCTGCTGATGAGCTGTGATGAGCTCTATGGTTCTACCAGCACGATGCAGCTCCCAGAGGGCAGCCTGAGCAGGAGCTGCCACCCGGTTTGCCTTTCCTTGGCAGGATGCCAAGCAGTTTCTTAAGTGACTCCCATATGGAATAATCTCCTGGAGAAACCAAGAGCCCGCTGACTATGGGAACGTACACCCGCTTGCTCTGGGTGTCCTCACTTGTCCTCAGCTGGACGATATTTTGCTCCCATTTGGTGAAGTTCCTAACACAGTGAGGGTGTTGATGTGCAGCCAGCCAGGCGCATCACACCAGGGACACCGTGTCCTGATTTGGGGATGTGGCTGGTGGTGCTGGCCAGGTTTGGAAGGCAGCTCCCTCTATTACAGCTGCTCCTGGACCTGTGTGCAGGGAGCTCTTGCACCCAGCTCTGAGCTCCTGACGCTACCTGATGCGGTGGCTGTTGTTCAGCCTGCTGCAGCCAGACAACCTTACATCACATGGGAAACAGCAATACTTCATCACTGACAACAAACACTTCCTGGCTGGAGATCTGCTCTCCTGTTTTTGAGTTCCATGCTACCACAGGCCTTGCAGAACAGGTTTGCAGTGAGCAAAGCCAATGTACAGCCAGTTGTTCAGGCTGGTGGCTACCACAACAGCCCACGGTGTGGCTGGTGCAAAGGCATCTGATGTTGATGCTGCTCTCTGCCATCATGTGCTAGTGGGCTGGCTGGGCTCCAGCAGCTGCAGCTTGTATCCCCAGGAATGCCCCTCCGTGCAAGGCATTGTATTGCACATCCTCACATGCGGGCGAGCGCTGCCGAAGGCACCGAAGCTCAGGTGCAAAAGCTACAGAAGATTCTTTCTGCGAGAGCACTGAAGTCGTTTATTGTGGGACTCATCTCCTTTGGCTTTCTCTGGTCAGATAGCCAGTCTTGCATCTTTCACAGCCACTCCTGGAATTCATTTCATCTCAAGTATCTAAAGCAGACCAGACAACCCACACCGTTGGAAAGGCTCCTTTTCCTCCTCTGTGACTACACAGAGAATGGGGGCTCATCTGGAAGTGTCTGCACCGAAGCCGTGCAGGGCTGCCCCATAGCACCCCACACCACCCATGTGCTGCAACCACAAGGAGACTTTAGACTTAACGTTAGGAAAAGGTTTTTCACTGAGAGAGTGATCGGGTTTGGAACGGGCTGCCCACGGAGGTGGTCGGGTCACCGCCCTGGAGGTGTTCAAGGTCAGGCTGGATGCAGTGCTGAGTGGCATGAGCTAGATGGCAGATGTTTAGGGTTACTGGGTTGGTTTGAGGTTGGACTGGGTGATCTTTAAGGTCTTTTCCAGCCTCATCATTGCTGTGAGACTGTGAGTCTCATGCCTGCTGTAAATCTGCCTCCTTGTATTGAACTTTAATTTCATCAGTTGAGGTGCTGATAGGTTTTTGTGGCCTGTGCCTCCTCTCCTGATAGACAGTGGCTTGCAATTACCTTTTGACAGACATCAGTTCTTCCACCTGACTGCAACGATAAACAGGCGTTTATGTTCATTCCTCCTCTGCTTGGTAGTGTCACCCCAGTTAAAAGCAGCCGGGACGCTGTAATGTGTGCACATTTGAAATACAGAGAGGAAGACATTTCTGGGTTATTCTAGCTGTGTTCTGCTGCGTTAACCCAAGCACCTTAAAGATTCTTTCAGTTTCAAGAAAGGTCTTAAAAGCTGGGCAGAGATAACTCTTCTTCATCTAAAGGAGAAGAGAGGAGTTTCATAGAATCTTTAGGGATCAGAAGGGACCTCGAAAGATCATCCAGTCCAATCCCCCTGCCACAGCAGGATCACCGAGACCAAGTTGCACAGGAACACAGCCAGGAGGGTCTGGAACGTCTCCAGAGAAGGAGACTCCACATCAACTCTGGGCAGGCTGTTCCAGTGCTCAGGGACCCTCCCTGGGAAGAAGGTCCCACTGATATTGAGATGGAACATCCTCTGTTCCAGCTGGCACCCAATGCCCCTTGTCCTATCCCCAGATGACCTTGAGAAGAGCCTGGCTCCATCCTCCTGACACCCACCCCTCACAGATTTATAGATATTAGTGAAGTCCCCCCTCAGCCTCCTCTTCTCCAAACTCGAGACCCAGCTCCCTCAGCCCTTCCTCATCAGGGAGCTGCTCTCCTTCCTGCCATCATCTTTGTTGCTCTATGCTGGACACCCTCCAGCAGCTCTGTGTCTTTCTGGAACTGAGGGGCCCAGAACTGGTCACAATGCTCCAGATGTGGTCTCTCCAGTTGAGAGTAGAAGGGGGGAAGAACCTCCCTCAATCTGCTAACCACCCCTATCTTCCCCCCCCCCCCAGATGCTGTTGGCCCTCTTGGCCACCAGAGCACATTGCTGGCTCAGAGTCATCCTGCTGGCCACTGGGACCCCCAGGCCCCTTTCTCCTCCACTGCTCTCCAGCAGCTCAGTCCCCAACCTCTACTGTTTGTCTGGAGAATGTCATGAGTTGTGGATTCTTTTAAAAGAAAGGGGTTTTCAGTAGATAAATCATTCCCTTTGTGTTAAGGATAATGAAACAGCAATTAGCATTTAAATGAAATTAAATGATTCAATTAATCCAATCCGTGCAGGAACTTTGCATTCTAGAAAATCTCATTTTCATCCTCTTATTCAGTTGTGGAGGTGACCTGTCTCTCGCTTTGTTCACGGCTAAGCAATTCCTTTCCATCTCTTTCATGGAGTTCATTTCATCTCTAGAAACCCTCTTTGTTTTAGAAGCAGAAAAAGGCTTTTCATACAGACTTTGTATTTCAAGGTTTTCCTTTTAGCTGGAAGGGAAGGACATGGAGGGAACAGTCCTGTTCCTGCCAGGGTTCATGGAGGTGTTGGGGACGTACAGCTTGTTTTCCTCTCTTCAGGAATCACTAGACTGTTCCTTTGATTGGATCTTGATCAGAGTTTGTAACTGGGGTTTCAGCAACCCAGCTGCTAGGTGCAACCAGCCATTCCTTGAGACTCTGTGTAGTGCCTGGAGTGACTCCTGGGGCTGAGTTTTTCCTCATGCTGCATGTTCTGCTGAGCAGAGGACATGGATGAAGCAGGTTTGCACTCTGAATGTGCCCCTGTCACTGATTCTCTGCTTGGGGTTGCTCAGCACACAAGAGCTGGGGTAAATGTGGGTAACAGGCTCACTCTTCTTGATTGCCCAGTCTGTAGGCAGCTTGGAGAGACAGGTAGCTGTGTCATCACACATCTCCTCTTGGCACCTGCAGAAACTGCCTGTGGTTGTGTTAAATAATCCTGATTGCTAATTAAGCAGGGGTTCAGCCGGGAGGTTGTGATCTCCTGAGGCATCTGCTTCTCTTCAGGTCTCCCTGAGAGTGGCCCTTCAGCACTTCTACCTGGGGCTGTGACAACCCAGGGGCCCTCACCTGAAACTGCTAGATGTTCGTGCACAATTACTTTCCTCTGAGGAGCCGAGTCCCCCCTGGTATCGCTGCTGACCCTCCCCAAATGCATGAAGAGATTGCGAGGTACTGCCGCTGCAGGTGAGATGCTTGGAAGCAATGAGCACACCCTCTCAGGGCTGTCAGGCGTGAGCTAGGTCACCCTGTGGGTGCTGTGTGGATGCTGCAGTCCCCTTGGGAGAGGTGTTTAAAGCAGCTTTACTGTTTAGACTTTAAGGGGAGGAAAGAAAAGAATGAAGAAAACAAGTTGTTCCCCTCTGGAGAGGCTGGCACCCAGAGCATGCCGGCAGGTCGGCTGCCAAAGCAAAGACAACACAAGCAACCTGCCTTCCTGTGAAAGCTTTTGTGGCAGTCGTTGTGGGAAAGTTTTGCAATCACCCTAAGAAGGAAATCCGAGGTTTAAAAAAAACCTGCGGGGCAGCGCTCCACTTGTCGGGGTGGGCAGCGCTCTTGGCGTGACGTCCTGCTGGCATCCAGCCTGAAAACCCTAGGGCACGGGAAAGAAACAGCCCGACGCCGCAGTGACACACAGTAAGTTTTCTCTCTCTCTCTGCCTTTGCCTGTCTCTCTCCACCCTCCTTCCTCTTTCTCTCCATCTGTGTAGGGTTGAGCAGGCTTTTTTGGTTTAATACCTCGGTGTCTCTCAACTCGAAAGAGATTCTGGAAAGTGAGGAGGTACCACTCTGCTCATTAGATTAATTTCTAAGTGCAAGCATTGTGCAGGGGGTGGAATGTGTTCTCCCTCCACACAAAACTGAGCTTTACCAGTAATTACTTGTAAAAGGAGCTCGTAAATTAAATGTGGTCGGGGTTTTCTTGCTTAATTTCACGTTAAATGCTGCTGGTGTCAACGATTCGCCCAAGCTCAGGCTGTTCCAGAACGGGTATGGAAAATACTGTAGAGCTGGTGTTCTACAGTCTCTGTGAAGTTGAGGTAGGCTGTTAGCCTGGCTGGATATAGCATGAAATAGTGTGAGGAGCAAACGGTGTCACTGATGGACGTACTGCTTATTTAACAGAGTCAGATGCCTCTCAGAGTTAAACATCAGCACAACACAAATCAATGAAGAATGTTGTTTACTTTAGGGAAGTGTTGTTCAGCTCCCATCCTGCAAAAGTGATGAGCAAAGGCTGAGGGAGCTGGGTCTCTTGAGCTGGAAGAAGAGGAGGCTGAGGGGGGACCTCATTCCTGTCTATAAATAGGAGAGGGGTGGGTGCCAGGAGGATGGAGCCAGGCTCTTCTCAAGGTCATCAAGAACAAGGGGCACTGGGTACCAGCTGGAACAGAGGAGGTTCCATCTCAGTACGAGCAGGACCTTCTTCCCAGGGAGGGTCCCAGAGCACTGAAAGGGGCTGCCCAGGGGGGTTGTGGAGTCTCCTTCTCTGGAGGCATTCCAGCCCTGCCTGGCTGTGTTCCTGTGCCACTGGGTCTGGGTGATCCTGCTGTGGCAGGGGGATTGGACTGGATGATCTTTTGAGGTCCCTTCCGATCCCTAAGGATTCTGTGATAAATCTGGATTCACTCTGATTATCTTGAACTTTTTCCTTGGTTTTTGATCACCGAGGTGCTGGAGATGCTCTGTGGAAGGTTAGTTCCCTTTGGAGGCTTCACATAGGGATGGCTGTACTTACGCTTTTCCTTGCCACAGTGACCATTGGGGGATTGAACTGAAGCAGGATTTGGCTCTAAAAGCTGCCAACCCAGAGTTAGAACATTTATGAGACTTGATGTAGTGTTATGAGATGTCAGTGCCTCCTCACAATCATTGCGAGTAGCTTGGGGGGTGCTGTTGGGTTGCTAAGAGAGTGCTGTCCTTTCCAGGCATAGGTGGATATTTCTCAGGGAGTCCAGATTGCTCCTGAGCAACTCGCTTAGGAGAACTAAGCTCTCCAGAGGGACAGAGTGGCCTGTAAGAGTTAGCTAGGGACCCTGACAAAGTCCTACTGCCCAAAGTCCCTCATAAATGGCCTCAAATAATTCATGATCAACTGAAATTGACTCTCGTGAACTTTGAGACGCTCCCAGAATTAAGCAGAGTGGAATATCTGAGGTCCCACTGCCTTGAAGGAGACCTTTCCAGGGCAATTTCATAATCAACACTCCTCTAATACATGCAGTGGTGTGCATTGGGGCTGGCTCATTGGTTCTGGTAGTACTGCACCAGTTCTCCAGCAGAGCAATCTTTCCATAGCTCTTTTTGGCTTGTCATCATTCCAGCCCTCTGCATTCGCTGTTTCCCCCCCGATCAGCTTAATCCACCTCAGCTGATGTCGTTGGAGTGACTCCTTCTACCAGAGCCCATTTTTAAATGGAAAACTTTGGTGGTCTTATTAAAATAGCTACCTGTGTGATCTGTCTGGCGTAAGAGTGTGGAGACCCGTGGACTTCAAGTCATTATTCATTCTTTAATCAGTTCCTTATTTCTCCTTAACTGGTCTCTACTGACCATATCCTTTACTCTGTTTTCAGCTCAGTTAGAACTTGTGGGCTGATTCTACAAGCTTTCATTCAGTCATCAGCATCACTTGTACAACGGAGAGATGCTGAGATATGTTCAGGATTTCATAAACTCATTGAGTAGGGAAAATGTTTATAAATAGAGAACAGTTTAAGTTGGGAAGGACTTTGGAGATCATCTAGTTCCAAACCCCTTGCCATGGGCAGGGCCACCTCTCACCAGACCAGGTTACCCGGAGCCCCTTTCAACCTGGTGATGCACACTTCCACAGAGGGTGCAGCCTGGGCACTGTAGAATCAGGAGCCCACAGAATCATTTCACAGGTCTGTGTTGCATGGAATGGTGGTCAAAAGTGGATCTCCAAAGAGAATGTAAGGATTGACTCAAGCAGAGAGAAGAGGTTTCTCTGGCATGCTCTAGCCTCCAGCTGCTCAGGGATTTCTCTTCTCTACAAAGATTTCATAGATTCACAGAGTGAAGGGACCTGAAAGGTCATCTAGTTCCAACCCCCCCTGCCAGGAGCAGGGACCCCCCCCACTAGACCAGGCTGCTCAAGGCCCCAGCCAATCTGGACTTGAACACTGACAGGGAGCTGGGGAGCAGTGTCTCAGCACCCTCCTCGTGAAAAACTTCCTCCTGACTTCCAGTCTCAACCTCCCCTCTTCCAGCTGGAAACCATTCCCCCTGCTCCTACCACTCCAAGCCCTTGCAAACAGCCCCTCCCCAGCTCTCCTGTAGCCCCCTTCAGGTACTGGAAGGCTGCGCTAAGATCTGCCTGAAGTCTGCTCTTCTCCAGACTGAACAGCCCCAACTCTTTCAGCCTGTCCCTGGAGGAGAGGGGCTCCAGCCCTCCCCTCATCCTCGTGGCCCTGCTCTGGGCACATTCCCACAGCTCAATCTCCTTCCTGTGTTGGGGACTCAGAACTGGATGCAGTCCTGCAGATGGGATCTCAGAAGAGCAGAGTAGAGGGGGAGGATCCCCTCCCTCAACCTATTGGTCACTCTGCTCTTGCTGCAGCCCAGGATGCAGTTGGCTTTGTGGGCCACAAGCGAACACTGCCTGCTCAGGTTGAGTTTTTCATCTGAAAACTCTCAGAGGGCTGATTCTAAGTTTTGCATCTATCCAAGAAGGCCCTGAAGGGTTTCAGAGAGGAGACCTGTGAAGCAGGCACAGCAATCCCCAGCTCATTACGATGACGCTTCTAAGGGTTCTACAAGAACCCTTTTAACGTTCTTGTAGAGAAGAGGAGTTCCTCTGCAGACATCTCCAATGGTCTCCCACCATCTAGCGTGTCTGAAAACGATTGGGGTCTTTATTTTAATGCAAATAGCAGTTAATAATTGTGATCCTTTCCTGACAGGAGGACCTGCCTGTTGTCTCTGGAGGAGAAAAAAGCATGGACGGTCCAATGGCCGCTGGCCAACTTAAGGAAAAGTCACTCTTTCAAGACAGCAACGGCAGAGCGGTTCCTGCCAAGAGCATGTGCCCTAACTGTTCCCAGCTAAAGGTACAGAGAGGAATCGCACCACGTGTTCTCAGCGGAACACTGAGAATGACAGCCTGACGCTCGGTCAAAACCGAGTGCGTTCTGTGTGACGCCGTTTGGCAACCACCTGTGTCGGGGACCGTGCTCTAGCTTGCGATTCCAAGCACAGAGAAGCAAATAAAGGTGTTCGTTCCAGTGTTTAAAAGCAGAGCTGTAGTTTGCTATCCACGCAGTCGTAGCAGTTGTTGCAACTCTAGACCAGGAAAAGCAGGAGCTACGCTAGAGCAGTGCCAGTGGTGGATAACTGCATGCTGCAAGTTTTCCCTGAGGAAGGGAACAGCTGCAGCAGCATGAGATAGGGAGAAAGAGCAGAAAGTCACTGTCAGCTTCCCTTCTCCCTGCAGTGGAGGAGGCTGTGAAGGCCAGCTTGAACGAGAGAGTCAAACATTCTGTGTTATGACAGCAGCATGAGAAATCTCTTCACAGAGGACTGCAAAGCCAGGCACTTGAGGGTTGAGTTTCTTAAGCAGGTTGCTCAGGCATCCAGCCATGAAGACAAAAAACTGTCTCTTTGCAAATTCAATTGTTTTCTCTCTTCAGATATTTCTTGGAGCTCTAGCTTTTTCCTTTTTTGCCAAAGGATTTTCGGGAAGTTATATGAAGAGCATGTCCAGTCAAATAGAAAGGAGGTTTGAGGTCTCATCCTCGATCGTTGGCATTATTGATGGCAGCTTTGAGATTGGTGCGTGTGCTTGCTTTGAAAGCCGAGAACTACTGCTTCCTGAGACGGTTTTATCCCTTAGGAAACTCCCCCCCCAGTTCATTCTGTCATCTTCCTGATTTTCCCTCTCCTTCTGATGCAGGTAACTTAATGATAATGGTGTTGGTCAGCTACCTCGGACCGAGAGTTCACCGACCGAAAGTAATTGCTATCGGATGTCTCATCATGTCCTTAGGAACGTTTTTGTCAGTGATGCCTCAGTTCCTAACGGGACGGTAAATATGGAGCATTTTCACATTGGGCATTCAGTCAACTGGACCGTACCCCTGGGTCCGTGCTGACATCAGCAGCTTCTTCCAGGAAGGGCTTTTCCAGCACAGAGCCACAAAGATGATGAAGGGGGAGGAGCATCTCCCTGCTGAGGAAAGGCTGAGGGAGCTAGAGCTCTTGAGCTGGGGGAAAAAGGATCCTGAGGGGTGACCCCGTGAGTGCTGAGCAATAGGGAAAGGTGGGTGTCAGGATGATGGATGAGGGAGTGTTGATCAATAGGGAAAGATGGGAGTCAGGGTGAAGGACCCAGGCTCTGCTCAGTGGCATCCAATGAGAGGACAAGGGGCAGTGGGTGTCAGCTGGAACAGAGAAGGTTCCACATCAAGAGGAGAAGACACTTCTTCCCAGTGAGGGTGACAGCCCTGCAAGGGGCTGCCCCTGGAGGTTGTAGAGTCTCCTTCTCTGGAGACATTTAAAACCCACCTGGGCTGTTCCTGTGTGACTTGGTCTGGGTGATCCTGCTGTGACAGGGGGATTGGACTGGGTGATCTTTCGAGGTCCCTTCCGATCCCTGACAGTCTGTGACTCTATGATAGCTGGGGATATTTACTATTCACTTCCTTATTTTCTCTCTGAAACATCACCTCTTTCTCCAGGTAAGTGAGAAACCCCCAGTTTCTGCAGAACTCATAGACAGCTAGGGGTAAAGAGGGTTGCACTTCTCACCCGGCAGGCACACACATGCAGACACAGGGATTTTTCTTTAGCTGTTCCCATCTTTTCAGTAATGGTTAAAATATTTATCAGTACTTGAGTGAACTGTAATGAGATCTTGACAGAAGACGTTTCTATCTCCACAGCAGTTATTCATGCTAGGCTGTTCACGATGGTGAAGATTTAGATCTGCCTCTCAGGAGCTCAGGCAGAGTTATAGATCCAAATCTCCTTTCACACCTAAGCTGTAGTGCTTTGTCAGGAGCACTTGATGCCTGTGCGGTAATCAGCACCCTGACTGAATAGCAGCTGAAGATAAACCCCTCTGTCCCTTAGAAATTCAGATGTGTTTGTACATATTAGTTCCAAGACCAATGCCTGTAACAAGGAGGGAGTGGAAACTATCTGGGGACTATGGAATGGAAACTGGCCACAGCTGCTGCTCAGCTTGGGAACCTGCCCCTCTGGCCAGGAGGAGAGCTATGGGTATCTCGGATTTTACACAAATCCACGGCCAAGTTGTAAAGATGGCCTGTTCTCCACAATGCTGAGTGAAACCCAGGGACTATGGGCACCTCACTGCCACCCTTCACAATACGAGAGGTTAGGATGGGAGAACAGCAGTGGTTGTGTGTAGACAGTTGTGGACGGGCTCCTCCTCTGTCCTTCTGTCTGAAGGATGACATCTTAATCCCTTGGAAGCAGTTTTCTTGCTCTTTAGCCTAAGAAAAAGGTTGTGTTAGAACGGTCAGAGCCTTTTGGAAAAGCTATGAAGATAGCTATCCCTTTTAAATCAAAAGCATTGCACGTGGGTTGCCCCTCCTCTCTGTAAGAGGAAGGAGCAAGGATGGACTCGAGGCTCGTACACCCTTCCCGCAAAGCAGACCCTTGCATGTGCCAGTTGTGTTTCACATAGCTGTTTTCCAGTTACAATTACGAAAGGATAACTGTTACTGTGGACAACTCCTCTACGAGTGTGTCAGCTTGCTCCCCAGCGTCGCCTGAGGGTCAGCCAGTCACAGATGCTACAGAAACTCCTGGCGCCCTGAAGAATCTGGGTGAGTAAAAGCTCTGACGCTGAGTTCCCTTCTGCCTGTCCCTGTTTTATACCTCCTTTTTCACTGGAAAGCAGCAGCACCCCTGTTAGAGGCCGTGGTGTGTAACCCTCACCTTATCGTGAGAGGAAGATACCGCTTTATGCTACCGTTCCCTGCAGTGAGGTGATGTTCGCAGACGTGTGCACGTTTATGCCCCGCAGGATGTGAGAAGACAACAGATTCCTACCTGTGGCTCTTCGTGTTGATGGGGAACCTGCTACGAGGAATTGGGGAGGCCCCAGTTATGCCCCTGGGGGTTTCGTATATCGATGATTTCTCTAAAGAGGAAAACTCAGCGTTTTACATAGGTAATGAGCAATCTTTATGCCAAACGTTAGTCTCTCTAATAGTCCTGTAGCCAGGCAACTACTCAAAAAACCCCCTCTCGGCTCTACTCTGGGTCATTTTGAATAGTACAGAGCAAACAGATCTCAAGGAAATAAGAGCCCTTATTTTGAAGGCTGTTTCGCACATCGATGCCCCTTTTGCCTTCCATGAGTAGCTTCTGCTGCATGCAAACCTTTTCTTGGTGATGAGCAGACACATGAAGCTGTTTCTTCAAAGTGAGAAGTCATTTCTGTCTGCTCTGGCATATTATCTTCAGTGCCCCGGCTTCAGAGGATAAATGTGCTCCTAACCATCTTTGACAGATGATAAGAGAATGACCCCAACCCCAGGGACCAGGATAGAGTGGGGATTGACCTGTTGGAGGAGAAAGGGACCTGGGGCTCCTAGTGGCCAGCAGGGTGACTCTGAGCCAGCAATGTGCTCTTGTGGCCAAGAGGGCCAACAGCATCCTGGGGGGATCAGAAGAGGGGTGGTTAGCAGTGTGGTTCTCTCTCTCTACTCTACACTGGTGTGACTGCATCTGGAGTACTGTGTCCAGTTCTGGGCCCTCAGTTCCAGAAGGACACAGAGCTGCTGCAGGGTGTCCAGCGCAGAGCAACAAAGATGAAGGAGAGCAGCTCACTGATGAGGAAAGGCTGAGGGAGATGGGTCTCTTGAGCTTGGAGAAAAGGAGGCTGAGGGGGGACCTCATTCATGTCTCTAAATCTGTGAGGAGTGAGTGTCAGGAGGATGGAGCCAGGCTCTTCTCAAAGTCATCTGTTGATAGGNTTGCTTTCCTTTGAAGGGAAGAAGGACCCTAGTGTTAATTTCCGTGAGAATAGGACTGTGCAAACATGAAGCCCTGCTGTAATTATCATCCCCCTAGGAACTGGAAGATGATCTTTCGAGGTCCCTTCCCATCCCTTCTGATTCCATGATTCTATGTGAGCACCCAGATAAGGACACACAGTGCTACAGTACTGTTACGGCCACTACACTGATTTGCTCCTTCTGGTGTTGAATGAATCAACACAGATTCTGTCTCATGGACTTTGATCACAAACAGGAGCACTTCTATCTCCTTGGTGACTACTGAAGATGTTACCAGGCTCCCACATTTAATTCTATGCCCGAGCACTTCTACTGTGATTCTACCTCAAAACTGTGCCTCCTTATGCACCCATCACCAGATGGCATTTAGGAGCTGACTAGGGACCTGAACTCAGAGCGCAGGGGATCATCCTAACCTCTCCAACCAGAGAGCATCATACATGTGAATGGAGTTGCAGCTAGACTCATGATACCCACGTTGAGTCTGGAGCTGTGTGTTCATTAGTTGGCTACCACAGACTGGAGAAGGCAGATAGAACAATGTGAGGAGTAAGGATAAAAGCCATTGCCATGTTATTCTCTTTCCTCTTCCTCCTTCCAAGGCACCAACCTTGCCAACAAAGTGCACGTGGTGGTCCATGTGAGACCATGCTGGCATTGGTAAAGCCCTGTGTGGTTGAAGGAGAGTGCTTTCACTAGCACGTGTGCAGCTTACGGCTGATGTTCTTGCTGCAGACGTCCCTGTAGACGTCCCCTGTGCCCCTCTTCTGTCTCCCTTTTCCTCTCTCCTTTCCTTCCCTCCGAGAAGAAGGTGTGCTTGTCCATGCACTTCCTCACACGCTTTCCTGTGCTGCCTCCCTTCTCTAACAGGCCTGGTGAGATCCTCCGGCATGTTTGGGCCAACCCTGGGCTTCCTGCTTGGATCTTTCTGTGCCAGCCTCTGGGTTGACATTGGCATTGTGGATAGTGGTAAGAGACCGTGCGGTCATCCCTTAACTGAGAAAATCCTGCGGTCCCTTCCAGCTCTGTCCGATTCTGTAACTTCTTCCCAGTGAGGGTGACGGGGCACTGGAGGGGGCTGCCTGCGGGAGTTGTGGAGTCTCCTTCTCTGGAGACATTTGCAACCCGCCTGGACTTGGTCTGGGTGACCCTGCTGCGGCAGGGGGATTGGACTGGGTGGTCTTTCGAGGTCCCTTCCAATCCCTAGTGATTCTGTGATTCTATGATATCGAGTTTGGGAATGGAGATGGAAGAGACAGTGGAAAACTGAGAAAAGGAAGTTCTTTGTGATGAAGGACCCTCTTGCTATCGCTCATTCCTACAGAAACTGCTGGAATATTGTGGGCAGGAAATGCCACCATGGCTCTACATGGAGGCATGTATTTTAGACTTCATCTATATAGGTAGAGACAGATATTTGCCTCTCTCTCTGTCTATAAAAATACATACATATATATGTATACACACATATACACTATACACACACACATATACGCACATATGTGCACATACATGCACACGCACATATACATATATACACACATATATACACACTTATACACACTTATACACACATATATACACATATACACACACGTGTACACACACACACGTGTACACACACACACGTGTACACACACACACGTGTACACACACGTACACACACACGTGTACACACACACGCACACACGTATACACACGCACACATACGCACATATTCACATATGCACATAACATATACACACATATGCATATATACACATATATACACACATATATGCACACATACACATATACTTATATGTACACATGCATACACATATACACGCGCATACACACACATATATGAAAGTACACTTATATACACAAATATAAATGTACATATACACAAATACAAGTATATGCATATATACACACAAATATACATGTATATAAACACACACATGCACATACATACACATATATATAAATACAATTATACACACACATACAGAGAGAATACCTCAGTCAGATCGATTGCTCCTCTTCATATGTGATCTCTTTTCTTGTCTTTCTGTGTTTGCAGATACCATCAGCATAAACCCAAAGGACACTCGCTGGGTTGGAGCCTGGTGGCTGGGCTTGCTTATCTGCGGAGCAGTCAGCTTCCTCGCTTCCTTGCCCTTCTGGTTTTTGCCTCACTCCTTACCAAAGGAAGGGCAGAGTGAAAACCTGAAGATCAGCCATGTGCCCGGCCAAGGAGATCACTGTAAAATAGACCCCCCAGCACAGCTGCAGTTAAAGTTCTCAGAGGCAGCAAAAGGTGAAAGATTATTGCCCAAACGTGAATTCTCTCTCATGGGTTCGTTCTGAGCCGCGTGTGCATTGGCAGCAAAAAGCACGTTTCTGCAGTGCAAATGATGGATGGAGGTGCTCTCTTCCGTTTGTATTACATGCATTACATGCTCAGGGGGTGTTTATGTCCCTGTCAGCTGGAAAGAGCGCACGTTGTTGCTCTGGGCACCAGCTAGTCTTTTTTCAGCGTGGTAGTTGTCATATGATGAATTACAGCTATAATCCTGTGATTATCACTGAGTTATTGAGGCTGGAAAAGACCTCTAAGATCTTTGAGCCCAGTCTATGACCTGACATCATCACATCAGCCACAGCCAGGCTGTCCTTTTACACCTCCAGGGATGGGGACTCCCCCACTGCCCTGGGCAGTCCAGTCCAAGCTCTGATCACCCTTTCCATGAGGAAGGGCTTCCTAACGTCCAAACTAACCCTCCCCTGGTGCAGCTTCAGGCCCTGCCTTCTCGTCCTGGCGCAACTTGCCTGGCAGAAGAGTCTGACCTCCACCTGACAGCAACCTCCCGTCAGGGAGCTGTAGGAAGGGACAAGGTTCCCCCCTGAGTCTCCTCTTGTCCAGCATAAACAACCCCAACTACTTCAGCCTCTCCTCATCAGACTTCCAGTTCAGAAACCCTTAGCTTGTGAATATGTGAGGGGTGGGTGTCAGGAGGATGGAGCCAGGCTCTTCTCAAGGTCATCTGGGGATAGGACAAGGGCCACTGGGTGCCAGCTGTAACAGAGGAGGTTTCATATCAATATCAGGGGGAACTTCTTCCCAGGGAGGGTCCCAGAGGCCATTAAATCAACGTTAGTTTTACTCACTAAGGGGTGTCAAACCACCTCTCTCTGTGTTTAGCAGGGCGTACAGCGTATACCTCTCCTTTGCAGATTTCTTCCCAGCTCTGAGGAAGCTGTTAGGAAACCCAGTCTTCCTGGTGTACATCTTCCTCACTATTCTGCAGTACAATTCTCTTGTGGGGATGATAACCTACGAGACCAAGTTCATGGAGCAGCAGTTTAACGTGTCAGTGGCCAAAGCCATCTTTCTAATCGGTAGGTACCTGCCCTCTTGAAATGCCCGGGCTGTTTGTCGGTTTGCCTTCTGTTCCAGAGGGTTCTTGTGTGATCTGTTCGGTTGGCACAAAAGTCTGTCATGGTTTGTATTGATTTCTGAAAGGTAATGTTAATTTTGTGTCGATTTTCTGAAATTAATGAGCCAGAGGGTTAGCAGAACTGGGGGGATGGATTGGTTTGGGGTTTTGGGCTGAAGATTTTTCACAGAGGGAGGTTTTGGCTGTGGACATCTCTTGTTTGGAACAAACCTCACTGTCAATGACAACTCAGTATCAACTACATGAAAATGAGCTGCATTTCAGGCTCTTCTCAAGGGCATCTGGTGATAGGACAAGGGGCACTGGGTGCCAGCTGGAACAGAGGAGGTTCCCTATCAATATCAGCAGGACCTTCTTCCCAGGGAGGGTCCCGGAGCACTGGATCAGGCTGCCCAGGGGGGTTGTGGAGTCTCCTTCTCTGGAGATGTTCCAGACCCTCCTGGCTGTGTTCCTGTGCCACTGGGTCTGGGTGATCCTGCTGTGGCAGGGGGACTGGACTGGATGATCTCTTGAAGTCCCTTCCAACCCCTAAAGATTCTGTGATTCTCTGATTTCAAAATCATCCCATGAACCATCTAAATTTCATTTTCAGAGCAACATCTTGAGTCACACATTGTAAAACCCTAGGTTTGAGAGTTAGGTTGAGAGAGCCCTCCGAGACCACCTTGTCCCAACCCCTGTGCCATGGGCAGAGACACTCTATCCCATCTTGCACACAATATGAATTTTACAAGTAATAGGAACCCAAAATCTCCAGTTTTGACTCACTTGGTTCAAAGTTCTTACTTGCAGGTCCCCTCAAACATGAGTTTTTTGTAGTATTCTCCAAGAGAAGAATGCTGAAATAGAATTCCATGGAAAAAAATACCCACCCTGAAATATTGAAGCGATTAAATCTCATTGCCTGGCAGGAGAAGCAGGGCATTGGAGGTCACAGCAGGTGCAGTACTCTGTCAGTAGAGCTTTCATCTGAGGATACCCTGCTGGCTGCAGGTCAGGTACCGACATTGGAAGGTGTCTGCTTTTCCTATGTGTTTTTTATTGATGCTGGAAACGTGTTACCAAAACATCATGGCCATAAAACCCACCCAAATGACACACACACACACCCCCCGCACACAGGGACAGGCAAAACTCTCACAAAGCCCTGGGCAAACCCTCTCTTAAGCATCTACCTACTAGGGCTGCTCAATGGATTACATCTAATTGCAAATCTTCTGGTGGTTTCCTCTCAGAGCAAAGTGAACTTCTTCCCAGGGAGGGTCCCGGAGCACTGGACCAGGCTGCCCAGGGGGGCTGTGGAGTCTCCTTCTCTGGATCCTGTGATTCCTGAAATCCCTTTTGCAGGCAGACCCCCCCAGCAGCCCTTCCCCCAGGGGATTCTGTTGAACTGTTTCCTTCTCTCTCAGAAAGAGCTTTTAGCAAACTGGGCATCACACTAGTGCACGATTCACTGTCATAAAACCAAAGGCAGCCTGATCAGGAAGGAGGTTTCCAGCTGCATCGATGGAAGGGAAAGCTTTGTCCTTTATAGCTGGGGAGTGCTCTCTTCCTGGGGGAGCTGGAGAGGTTCTTCGGAGGGGCTGAGCTGTGGTTGATTTCATGCATCAGAGGATGCTGACAGAACTCTGCCGAAGGAAGCAGATTAAGGACACCCTGTAGTCTATGGCAAGAAGAGAAAACACATCTCTCTTTAGAGGAGGTCAGGCAGCTAAAGCAGTGCAATCATTTCCCGTGAAGAACTGCTGCCAACAGAGCCGTGAGACAGGGTCAGTCGGGTGGGATGGGGTTAGTACTGAGATCTTAGCAAAATGATAACCTGAACCACAGAGCTGGACTGGATGATCTTTCCAGGTCCCTCCTGATCCCTAATGATTCTATGAGTCCTTGTGCTTCAGTGCTGAGGCTTTGCTGCCCCTCGTAGTTTATTTTTGGAAGAACTTATCTCCTACTTTTTAGTGAAAATGGTCCATGGCAAGAAGAGAAAACACATCACCTCCTTAGAGGGGGTCAGGCAGCTAAACCAGAACTGGGAAGAAGTTCCTGCTGCTATTGATAGGGAACCTCCTCTGTCCCAGGTAACGCTTCTGTTCATGTTCCCTTTTGGAGGGCTTCCTTGCCGTACCTGTCAGAGGGTTTAATGTGTCACCACAGGTGAGGAGGCTCCATGCAGTAAAGCGTTTGTCTCATTCACTCCGGTTTTCAACAGGCACCTGTTTAGGTTTGTTTTCTTTTCAATACAAACAACAGTAGAGTAAAAAATGGGGAGTATGGAGGAACTGAGCTTTTGAAAGTCATGACAGGAATTAATGCAAACGAGGACGGAATTAACCACAGCATCAGGCCAACCCCAGGACGGTCTTCACTACTTTGGAAACCTCTAGAACCAGATAATATATATTCAGAGGATCTGTGCTGGTGGCAGCAGGTAACCTTGTCGCTGTCTTCTGTTTGCAGGTGTGATACTTCTACCTGTCACAATCCTGGGGATGTTTCTGGGAGGTGTTCTGATCAAGAAATTCAAGCTTCACATAACCGAGATGGCAAAGTTCGCGTGCATCACCTTTATAGTAGCCTACTTGTTAAACCTCTTGTACTTCACTTGCAGCTGTGAAGTGCTCCAGGTGGCTGGTCTGACAGCACCCTACTCTGGGTTTGTATCCCTCTGGATTTGTGTTGCTCATGTCCTGTGTTTAAAAGTCATGTATTACTCTGCACTGGTGAGACCGCTTCTGGAGTGTTGTGTCCAGTTCTGGGCTCCTCAGTTCCAGAAGGACACAGAGCTGCTGGAGGGTGGCCAGTATAAAGCAAGGAAGATGATGAAGGAAGGAGAGCAGCTCCCTGATGAGGAAAGGCTGAGGGAGCTGGGTCTCTTGAGCTTGGAGAAGAGGAGCCTGAGGGGGGACCTCATTCCTGTCTATAAATAGGTGAGGGGTGGGTGTCAGGAGGATGGAGCCAGGCTCTTCTCAAGGTCATCTAGTGACAGGACAAGGGGCAGTGGGTGCCAGCTGGAACAGAGGAGGTTCCCTATCAATATCAGCAGGAACTTCTTCCCAGGGAGGGTCCCAGAGCACTGGCACAGTCTGCCCAGGGGGGTTGTGGAGTCTCCTTCTCTGGAGATGTTCCAGACCCACCTGGCTGTGTTCCTGTGTAAGTTGGTCTGGGTGCTCCTGCTGTGGCAGGGGGATTGGACTGGAATTTCAAGGTTCCTTTGAATCCCTAGTGATTCCAAGTATCTTTCCCATAGTCCTGTAGTGGCCTTGCGCCTAAAAAGGACCCTCCTCCAGATCAGTAGGTGTCAACCTGAACCACAAATTGCCAGCTTCTATTAGTTTCTGGACCCCATGCTCTGCCTGCATCTGTTTGCTCATCTGGAAGGCAGAGAAAGGCCAAGTCAGGAGTGAATGCTTCCCAGGTGAATACTACCCTTAAACTCACCAGAACCTCAGTCACGCTCCCCTGAGAGGAGGCTGTTGACTCTCGCAGTCTGCCACAATTGCCTACTGTTCAAACTAATCCAGCTCAGTCTGTTTCCAGGGATTTTAAAGGATTAAGCTGAACGCAGCAGAACTGCCAGCCTTTCTGTTCAGACAGCCTCAGTGCTGTGTTGTTTGAAACTGATCCTACGGTCAGGGTGATACCGAAGTCGGCTTGGCAAACCTGACACCCTGTTCTGCTTTTGGGGTAGTCACAGCAGGGCTGGCAGAGGTTTGTGTGGTGGAGATAACTCTAGCACTGACTGGGGGCAGCATCCGATACTGTAGAGTGAATTACAGATCAGCAGAAGCATCATGACAGCAGCTGCGCCAAGAGCAATTCAGATTCTCCAAGAGAACTGGGACTGGGGAATTCAGTGGGGGCTAAACCGTTGGGGTTGAGGAATTACTCAATCTTCGGCTCCTTTAGTAAGCTCTACTTTGATGATGAGTGGGAGCTTCGGCAAGGCTCAACCCCCTACTTGGTTTTCCTTCTGAAATGGTGTTGCCGACCCCCCAGCAGCCTGTGCTGCCAGTCAGAGAGAGCTGGACAGGCTGGAGAGCTGGGCAGAGAGAGATGGAGTGAGGGACAACAAGGGTCAGGGGAGAGTCTGGCATCTGGGCAAGAACAGCCCCAGGGACCAGGAGAGGGTGGGGATAGACCTGTAGGGGAGCAGGGGAGGAGAAAGGGACCTGGGGGTCCTAGTGGTCAGCAGGGTGACTCTGAGCCAGCAATGTGCTCTGGTGGCCAAGAGGGCCAACAGCATCCTGGGGGGAGATCAGAAAGAGGGTGGTTAGCAGATCAATAGAGGTTCTTCTCCCCCTCTACTCTGCACTGGTGAGACCACATCTGGAGTACTGTGTCCAGTTCTGGGCCCTTCAGTTCCAGAAGGACACAGAGCTGCTGGAGGGTGTCCGGTGTAGAGCAACGANCAGAGGAGGTTCTCTATCAATATCAGCAGGAAATTCTTCCCAGGGAGGGTCCCGGAGCACTGGACCAGGCTGCCCAGGGGGGTTGTGGAGTCTCCTTCTCTGGAGATGTTCCAGACCCGCCTGGCTGTGTTCCTGTGTGACTTGGTCTGGGTGATCCTGCTGTGGCAGGGGGATTGGGCTGGATGATCTTTTGAGGTCCCTTCCATTCACTGATGGTTTTATGATTCTAAAAGCCTCGGGAGCGGTGCAGCCCCATTTCGGTGTGGTTTGGATTGAGAGGGGGAGGAAGAACAGGCAGATTTCTGCCATTTCTGTCATTTATCTTGTAGGTCATTCCAAAGCAGGGTGGTTTGTAGGGATGGGCTTCTATCCCCACCTGAAAACTGAGCCCTTGGAGTCACTGGCCACTTCTTAAATTCTCAGTTCTAGTTATCTGCTGAGTTTAGCTCCTCAGGGCTCAACTTTAATGCCTCTTACAGAAATGCTAGTAAAAGTGGGAGCTATGAAAGTCCAGAGAATCAACAATGAGATCTGGTGGGTTCAGGGCTGCGGCTGCTGATTACAGTCAGAGCTGAGACAGCAGCAGCTCTTCTCACTCAGACACCCGCTGGCATCAGCTGGCTCTGAGGCAGTGAAGAACCGTCAGGAGCACCGTGCTGCTGAAGTTCATGCAGGTTTATGTCACTGCTTGCAGCCCCCAGCTGTATCACGATATTTACGGCTGAGGAGAAACAGGACCAGGGTACAGACGAGAAGAGAGTATCGTTTTCTCCTCCTTCTTGGGCTGAGTTGCTTCCAACGAGAAGGCAACAGCAGGTATTCACTCCCTGCCAGCAAGAATTAGTCTGTGAGTTCCTTTTCAGCAACAAAGCTTAAAAATACATTAGTGCTTGATGAAAAATCTCCGGAGAGGTCTAGTCTGTCTGAAGTCAGCTCAGCGCACGTGTGACCGCTCCACAGTCCCTCGGCTGCGTAGCCCAGGCTGTAGCTTCGCTGTCCCCAGGGTTCTTCGGCCCGTTCCCTGGTATTCGGCCTGTATAATTTTCCTGGATAATTCTGTTCTTTCTATCCCAGGAAAGGGGATGGAACAGGTTCAATTACCTGTCCTCCACCAAAAACAGCTTTACGGCCAGCTGCAATGCCGACTGCAGCTGCAAGCTGGACCAGTGGGACCCCGTGTGTGGGAGTGACGGGGTCACTTACATGACCGCCTGCTTTGCGGGATGCAAATCATCAGCTGGGATGGGAAAGAATATGGTAAATATGAGGTGCCTGATCACTAATTTAGTAGCCCAGGAGGTGATGGAAACTGAAAGAGGGGAAGTTTGATTTAGACATAGGATTTGTCTTCACAATGAGGGTGGGGGAACACTGGCAGATCCTGCCCTGAGAGATGGTGGGTGCCCCATCCCTGGAAGCATCCCCAGCCAGACTGGTCTTTGTAAGACCTCTGCTAGTCTGGCTGTCACACTGCAAAGTGCTGTGGTGGCTGTTGCTGTGCAGCAGAGCTTTGTACAGTTGTACATCGCTTTGGCCTCACCCATAAGAAATCTGGGATGTGTCGGAGGGAGCGTCTGCAGTGCCCAGGCTGAGAGGCTCTCCGGAAGGTTTTCCAGGGGTTTCACAGCATCTTCGTGGCTTTGCACGGATAAACCTCAGAAATGTTCTTTGAGCCTCTGGAAACTCGGGGGAGGCATGAGCTCAGCTACACCAGACTCCAGGGCCTGGGAGCTGCCATGGTTTGCGTTGTCCTTGGAAAGGAGGAGAAAATGATGTCTCGTGTCTTGCTTGGCTCCTGCGTTGCCCCTTGCTGCCTATTGTGGGGTCTCCAGGAAATATGGAGCAGGCTGCTTGCTCCTTAATGAAACTAAGGCTGTGAATCTTCACAGAGGACCATGTCAGGTTTTCTCTCATCTCCGTGGCTCTCTGTCGTTCAGAGAATGAAGCTGAGCATGATGAGACAGGGACGAGGATGCTCCTGGCTCCTTTTAGAGTGAGTGACAGAGGTCCTCCATCCGTGGTGGTGTGAGACTTCCTCTGCACAGCAGCTCTGAGTCCTGCTCACTGCGTCCATGGGTGATTGTGAGTGGTGGTTTCCCAGACTGCTGCAGACAGTACTGGAATCTCCTGCTTTCCTGAGCTGCTGTAGGTCAGCAAAGCAAGTCCTACAGCTAAATTGTGCAGCCACAAGGTCTCACAAATGGACATCTAATGGTCATTTCAGGTGTAACAGCAGCAGCAAAGACTGGTCAGCCTCACCTCCATCCCAGGAAAGGGGATGGAACAGTTTGTCCTGAATGCTGTCTCTAGACACATCAGGGACAAGAGGGTCAGTAGGGACAGTCAGTCTGGCTTCACCAAGGGGAAGTCATGCTTGACCAACCTGAGAGCCTTTTCTGAGGGCATAACCAGGTGGATAGGTGATGGCAGAGCAGTGGATGTGGTCTGTCTTCACCTCAGGAAGGCATCTGAGAGTCTCACAGAGCATACTGGCAGCCAAACTGAGGCAGCGTGGACTGGATGATTGGGTAGTGAGGTGGATTGTGAACCAGCTGCATGATAGAAGCCAGAGAGTGGTGGTCAATGGGACAGAGTCTAGTTGGAGCCCTGGATCTAGTGGAGTCCCCCAAGGATCAGTACTGGGACCAGTCCTCTTCAATCTGTTCATTAATGACTTGGATGAGGGATCAGGGGGCACTGTCAGCAAGTTTGCTGATGACACAAAGCTGGGTGGTGTCGCTGGGTGGTGGCCTGTGCTGCCATTCAGTGAGACCTGGACAGGTTGGAGAGCTGGGCAGAGAGAGATGGAGTGAGGGACAACAAGGGTCAGGGGAGAGTCTGGCATCTGGGCAAGAACAACCCCAGGGACCAGGATAGGGTGGGGACTGACCTGTTGGAGAGCAGTGGAGGAGAAAGGGACCTGGGGGTCCTAGTGGCCAGCAGGATGAGTCTGAGCCAGCAGTGTGCTCTTGTGGCCAAGAGGGCCAACAGCATCCTGGGGGGGATCAGAAGAGAGGTGGTTAGCAAATCCAGAAAGGTTCTTCTCCCTCTCTACTCTGCACTGGTGAGACCGCATCTGGAGGACTGTGTCCAGTTCTGGGCCCCTCAGTTCCAGAAGGACTCAGAGCTGCTGGAGGGTGTCCAGTGTAGAGCAACAAAGACGATGAGGGAAATAGAACAGCTCTTATGAGGAAAGGCTGAGGAAGGAACTTCCCAGTGAGGGGACCATTGGAACAGACTGCCCAGGGGGGTTGTGGAGTTTCCTTGCCTCAAGACGTTCCAGAGCCTCCTGGCTGTGTTCCTGTGCGACTTGGTCTGGCTGATCCTGCTGTGGCAGGGGGACTGGACTGGATGATCTTTCGAGGTCCCTTCCAATTCCTAAGGATTCTATGATCTGCAGGACTTCAAAGAGCCCTATCTGGGCAAGACCATTAACACCAGTAGGTTTGCAGCAGTGGATGTAAATGGTCTGTAGCTGAAGCAGAATTGCTCTTGTCTAACAGTATTGAAAACCACAAGCAGACTTTTCAGGCTTACATCCATCTCTGCCAACAGTAGGTCACCTCTTCAGGGAAATTGACTCCAAAAGCTGTGAGTCCAGGTATTTTCAGAGGCTGTGAAACAGCTCGCTCGCACTGCAGTGCCTAAGGAGGTTTTCCTCGCACAATCGATGAGCCCACATCTACGGTGTCAGTGTTACTTCTCTCCTTGGTAGGATTCCTGAGAATCCCTGGGTAACAGCTCACTTCTGGATGTCAGAGCCTTGACCCCACTGAAGCATGCACAGAGCACCTTCTGTGCCAGCAGGAGGGAGTCGCAGTGGCTTTGTGCCTGTGGGGCTGCTCAGGGCGCCTGGAGCGTACCGATCCACCTGGCCATGAAGCCACAGAGACCATTCTCAGTGCAAACAACAGCCCGCTTGTTACGGGGAGGGAAACAGAACCCGGCTACTGAAAGAGCTGTGTGTCGCTGAATTCCGATGGCAGAACTAATCCTTCTGGTTTTGTGCTTTCAGGTGTTTCACAACTGCAGCTGTGTGGAAGGACAAGGGCACGGGCTTGGCAATTCCTCGGCCGTTTTGGGACAATGCCAAAGAGAAAGCTGTACCAAAGCCTTTCCCTATTTTTTAGCATTACAGACTGCATGTGCATTTATTTTAGCCTTAGGAGGGACTCCTACATACATGATTATGTTTAGGTGAAATACTTTACCTTACCTTGGCCGTAAAGTTTGTGGAAAGAGAAACAGAGTATGGTACCTGCCGTTGCATTCCCAGTGTAGGAATGGGGTGCTCATGAAACTGGCATCTTGAGCCTGCTCTAGGGTGGGGTGTCTGGGGTGGGGGGGGAACTGGATGGTCCTGTGGTCCCTTCCAACCCTGATTGATTCTATAACTTCTTCCCAGGGAGGGTGATGGGGCACTGGAGGGGGCTGCCTGGTGGGGGTTGTGGAGTCTCCTTCTCTGGAGACATTTGCAACCCACCTGGACCTGGTCTGGGTGATCCAGCTGTGGCAGGGGGGTTGGATTGGATGCTCCTTCACGGTACCTTCCAATCCCTGGTGATTCTATGATTCTTTGACTGTGCTTTGGAATCCATTTCTGGTTGTTCAGAGGCACCACAAAATGCCTGTCCACAAACATCACCCACATTTCAGGCTGAATGGACACCTTGCTGATGAGATGGATGGGCCTTGTGCTGATCTTAACCCCTGGTTTTCCCTTCCAGCATTGGGGATGTTTTTAGCCAGGTGATTGATACCTGGAAATAAGAGGCAGTGTTACGCTACATCCAAGAGGACTATGCACTCAGCCTCGTCCAGCTTTGCTGTTCTCTGTGTTGTGAGAAGTCTCTGCCACGCTGCTACCAGCAGAATTGTCAGCAGCAATATATTTTTGTTGGCTTTCATCCCTTCGGCTGCCAAGCAGCTCTGTTTCATTACCCTCGGAAGAAAAGGCAGTGCTCTGTTTTGTGTGTCCTGTGGAAGTCGCATTCCGCTCGTGCCCGCGGCTGAACTGCAACCCCCGGCAGTCCGTGCGCGTGACCACAGAGCTCTGTTGACTAAGCTGCTGGTTATCCGTGATATTTGTGTGTGTAGCCCTTCTGGCCACATGCCTGGGTCACGTGCAAGGCCGGTTGGTTATGGAATCACCTCTCCTGACAGGCGTTGCCGGACGCCTCTTTAACTGTGCCGCATGTTTTCGGTTAGGGCGTGGGTGAGCTGTACGAGGTACAGCCGCAGCACTCCTGCCGCGGTGCCTGTGCAGGTGCTCGTGGCACTGCTGTAGCTACGTTCTTCTGTTGTTCCTCAAAACAAGACACTGTTTTCATTTCCTTCTTAGATCTGTTTCACCAGACCTGAAATCCTTTGCTGTTGGGATTGAAACGTTGTGTGGGAGAGTACTAGGTAAGACTTCATTTCTTGCTGAGGTTCGGGAAGGGAACCCAAGAGAGAGACCCAAGCTAGCCAGGGCAGTGCCCTTGCTCCTGACCAGAACTGAAGGAATTCCCCAACATTCTTCTTGGTCAGCAGGCTATGCGTGTCTGATAGCACCTCTGAGATGAGGAAAGGCTGAGGGAGCTGGGTCTCTTGAGCTGGGAGAAGAGGAGGCTGAGGGGGGACCTCATTCATGTCTATAAATAGGTGAGGGGTGGGTGTCAGGAGGATGGAGCCAGGCTCTTCTCAAGGTCATCTGGTGATAGGACAAGGGGTACTGGGTGCCAGCTGGAACAGAGGAGGTTCCCTATCAATCTCAGCAGGAGCTTCTTCCCAAGGAGGGTAACAGNTGATTTTCTCCTGTTCCCATGCAGCAGAAGGATCAGGCAAAGGAAGGAAAAGTCACTCTACGTTTAGAGGTGGTTTTGGTGTGTGTTAGAGGCGTTTTTGATTTGGGCCTGAGCAGACAGGATATTCTCAACACCTATCCTCCCTTTTGCTTACTGTTTATCTCTTGGAGCTCCAGCATAGCCTGCTTGTTATTTTCTTTCTTGTGTTTATCTACAGTAAATAATCACTCAAGTCCTCGGGCATGTAGTCTGCTTCTAGTCTACCCTGCCTTATCTTCCCTTGTTTGAAGTCTTTCCCATGCAGAGAAGCTGTAGTCACTTGGATCTCTCTCTGAAGCTCTCTATTGCAGCTGAAAGCTGCAGGGAATCATCTTGTGCTTCTATGGAAACAGTTTTCTTCACAAAGCTGCACATTGCTGCCGAAACATTTAGTGACAACAGGAATGTGAATGTGCACACCCGCAAATTTATTGATAGATCAATACTACTTACTAAGAGCTGAGGGCTTCACGTCTGACACTGGAACAGGCTGCCCAGGGGGGTTGTGGAGTCTCCTTCTCTGGAGACGTTCCAGACCCGCCTGGCTGTGTTCCTGTGTGACTGGATCTAGGTGATTCTGCTGTGGCAGGGGATTGGACTGGATGACCTTTCGAGATCCCTTCCAATCCCTAAGGATTCTAGGACTCTATTGTCATAAGAATTTTCTTTGCAGGAGGACTGCCAGCTCCTATTTATTTCGGTGCCTTGATAGATGAGACCTGCTTGAAATGGGGATCCAAAAGCTGTGGGGGATCGGGATCTTGCCGGGTCTATGACACAAAAGCATTCAGGTAAGCTGAAATATTTGGTAAGGGGTTGGGAGTTCGGCTTCCGAGGCATCCTTGGGCACCAAGGGCCATATCAGTCATCAATAGACCAATCAGATACTAAAAGCACAAGACCTCCTTGTATGGACTGGGCATCAACAGATGAAATGAACCCAGGACTTGGGATTGAATCCAGCATGGCATTCCATCACCTTCCATCACCCTTTTATTGAGGCCTCAGTGCACTGAACAACACTGTGATGCTCTGGCTCTTTGGGACACTGAAAATCCATAGAGGAAGAGCCTGGAGCACCAGCGGCACTGAGTGCTGCCAGCGAGGGGTGAGGGGAAATAGGGAGAAAGCCTGTCTGTGGCAGCTGCTCCTGTCCCAGCCCCAAGAGACAGCCTGCCAGGTGGGAGCACTCTGCACACGGGCCAGGCTGCCAGTGCCTGGTTAGGACCTGCTTGGAGCTAAAGACGGCATTGTTTGCTTTCTGTCGGTTAGTTCTCAACACCTGGCTGAGAAGAGCCGGTGATGCCAAGGTCAGTGTAATATCTCACGTGGCTGCACTCGAGCTTTAGCAATATCAGCGTCTTCTGTTGTTTTTCCTTTTCTAGAAACGTCTATCTCGGCCTCATTGCAGGACTGCGGGCAGGGTGCTGCCTCTTATACGTAGTGCTCTCTGTTCTAATAATGAAACGTTTCAAACCAGATGGCAAAGAGATGACAGACGTTAAAAACACAGAGAGATCGACCAGCACAGAACCAGCTACTGCCAACAAGAAGGATTTTCTTCCCGGTGCCAGGACCTCAGAGGAAAGTGAGGAAACTTATATGTAAGAAAGGAAACAAGGTCCTTGCGTAGTGATTCCGTTTGCCTAAGCACCACGACAGGAGTCTCACGACGGACTTCAACAGCCTGTTAATGTGTTGGACGTTCAGCAAAATACCTTTGAAACGGTGGCTTTCAATTTGCTTCACCCTGTTCTCTTCTCGCCTGAAACAGCAAGGAGCAGAGGTTTGAACCAGCCTGGGTAACTCTCGCATCCTCTCACTCCCAGTCCCTTCCTAGGCCAGCAGTAGGGCTAGCCAGAATTTTTCAAGTCTCGTAAATGTTCCTAGGATTGAAAAATTAAGGAGAAATCCACAAGAAGAGTCGTTCCTCACCCACTTTCTTTCAAGTCTTCTTGCTCTATATTTAGACCTCCAGCTCTACACGCTCAATCAAGGTACCCTGGTCCAGTTGATCTGGTGGCCCGAATGGTCTTGGCTGCATGGTTTATGATCAGAGCTCTTTGCTCTAGACTGGGTCTCATGGTCCGTGCTCAGGTGAGAGCCTCAGGGCTGTCAGGAAGCACCTTCTGGACAAGAAGTGCACAGTGACTCTGGGGGTTGGCTTGAGCACTTGAAGCAATCAAACTGGAAAGCAGGGACGAGGAATCGGTGCGGTAATTTCACAGTACTGGGTGTGAGGAGAATTACTCTCAACTGATGCAATAAATGGATAGCTGTTGAAGTTTCTTTGCTGAACGATAGGTGTTTGAGTTTCTTTGTGTGCGTGTGTTCGCTTCTGCTGTGCTTTGAGCTTGGTGGGGTTTTGATCGTGTGGAGGGGGACTGCTGGCTCAGACCCAGGTCTGGCTCAGGCTGAGCCAACGAGTGCATCTGCAAATGAACCTGAGAAGAGTGGGAAACCTTGTGTTGCAGCTTCCTGGCTTTTATGATTTGAGCTTGGTGTTCTAGGAGCTTCCCTTTTGTTTGGAGGGGGACATACAACCATGTGGTCGCCCAGGGTTGCATGGATGAATCCAAACGGGAAGCAGAGCAGAGCAGCCTGCTCGCTGTGCTTGGGGTGGAGGAAAGTTGTGGAAAGGTGTATTATTTCCCAGTACATGTTTTGTATATTAGAGGGGTTTTGAATGACAGCACCTTTTGCACACACTGCTTGATTTTCCCAGGAGATAATGTGCTGCTAATTGGTGTGAGACTACAGGCGAGGTTCTTGGCAGGTCTGATGATTCACATCCAGATACTTACCCCCGATGCAACTTGGAAAAGCAGTCTTCTTCAAACAAATCAGACGTCACAGAATCATCAGATTCTTTAGGTTGGGAAAGTCTTTTAAGATCAGGGACTCCAGCCATTAACCTGTTTTGACCGACCCCACTGTTAAACCCTGCCCTAAGCTCTGTGTGCACACCGCTCTAAACACATCCAGTGATGACATCTCAACCTCCTCCCTGGGCAGCCTGTTCCAAGGCCGGGAAGATGTTGTTCCTGATGTCTAAACTTCTCCTGGAATAACTTGAGGCTATTTCCTCTTATCCTATCCCTTGTTAATTGTGAGAGGAGACCAGCACCCACCACTCATGATAGAATCATTAGGGATCAGAAGGGGCATCGAAAGATCATCCAGTGTCCTTTCAGGTAGTTGTAGGTAGCAACAAGGTCTCCCCTCAGCCTCCTTTTTCTTAAAGTAAATAGTCCCAGTTTTCTCAACTGCTTCTTGTATGGATTGAAGAAGAAACTGTTCCCTCAAAGAACCATAGACTCATAAAATCATTAAGGATCAGAAGGGACTTCAAAAGATCATCCAGTCCAATCCCCCTGCCACAGCAGGATCACCCAGACCAAGTCACACAGGAACACAGCCAGGTGGGTCTGGAACATCTCCAGAGAAGACTCCACAACCCCCCTGGGCAGCCTGTTCCAGTGCTCCGGGACCCTCCCTGGGAAGAAGTTCCTGCTGATATTGATAGGGAACCTCCTCTGTTCCAGTTGGCACCCATTGCCCCTTGTCCTATCCCTAGGTGACACTGAGAAGAGCCTGGCTCCATCCTCCTGACACCCACCCCTCACAGATTTATAGACAGGAATGTGGTCCCCCCTCAGCCTCCTCCTCTCCAACCTCAAGAGACCCAGCTCCAGTGAAGAAAAAGTCTAAGCAGTTAATTTTCATCAGCCTGGGGGAGGTTTAAGAGCATGAGCTTTATGTTTACCTAAACCTTGTTTGAGGCTCTCCAAAAGCCCTTTAGTGACATCATTCAAGTCCTTCTGTCGGAACAACCACGGAAGGGAGAGCGTTAGCCCGGAGTGCAGTGCAGTTCTTTGGCATTTGGTTGGTTTGCAATGTGTCCCCAGGCCGACAGGATGACCTATGACTCCACCTGTTACTGATATTTTCTAGTTGTTTATTGAACAGAAGGAAAGCAGCCCTCAACCCATGGTTTTCTCTATGCATTAGGATCGAGAGCCCTATAAAGAGCAGGTCCTCCCATGGGCTCTGTGTCCCCTTGTCAACAAGTCCTGCCTGTCCAGGTGCAACCATAACAGAGGAAAAGAGCTGTTACAGGATAAACAGAAAATGTTCTGGGCTGTCAAATGCATTTCAGAGCATTTCAGATCTTTAACAACACAGCAGAACGATAACACGCTGCAGGGAAGGGAGGATGTCCAGAGGGACCTGGACAGGCTGCAAAGGTGGGCCAGTGCCAGCCTCATGAGATTCAACAAGGCCAAGGGCAAGGTCCTGCAGCTGGGTAGAGGCAATCCTGGCACAAAGACAGGCTGGTGGGGAACAGAGTGAGAGCAGCCTTGAGGAGAAGGACTTGGGGCGGTTGGTCTATGAAAAACTCAATAGGAGTTGAAAGCCAACCACATCCTGGGCTGCATCAAGAGAAGTGTGACCAGTAGGTCAAGGGAGGGGATCCTCCCCCTCTGTTCTGCTCTTGTGAGATCCCATCTGCAAGATTGCGTCCAGTTCTGGAGCCCCCAACACAGGAAGGAGATTGAGCTGTTGGACCGTGTCCAGAGCAGGGCCACGAGGATGAGGGGAGGGCTGGAGCACCTCTCCTATGGGGACAGGCTGAGAGAGTTGGGGCTGTTCAGCCTGGGGAAGAGGAGACTTGAGGGAGATCTTAGAGCAGCCTTCCAGTGTCTGAGGGTGGCTACAGGAGAGCTGGGGAGGAGCTGTTTGCAAGGACTTGGAGTGGTAGGAGCAGGGGGAATGGTTTCCAGCTGGAAGAGAGGAGGTTTAGACTGGAAGTCAGGAGGAAGCTCCTCACGCTGAGGGTGCTGAAACACTGGGCCAGGTTGTCCAGGGAGGTTGTGGCTGCCTCCCAGCTCCCTGGCAGTGTTCAAGGCCAGATGGGCTGGGGCCTTGAGCCCCCTGGTCTAGTGGGGGGTGTCCCTGCTTATGGCAGAGGGGTTGGAATGAAATGATATAAGCTGCAAGCAAATATTCAACTCATGTTGAGTTTTTGTTGACCATCCACCCTCTCATCCATCCATCCACCCAAGTACCTGTTGCTAGGGCACTTTTGTTCTGTCATTTTACATTGGTTGAAATCTCTGGTTCCCTTGAAGATCCTGAGGCACAAGAGCAATCCACTTGCTCAATGCACCGTGTGCTGTTGCTTTCCCTGAGCATTCCTGAGTGCTGGCTTTTCCTGCAAGCTCACACTGCAGGCAGCATCGACACAGGCAGCGCAACGGCCTCAACGGCGGGTCTTCTGGGCTTGCTGATGTTCAGATGACTTAAGAACTGGCTGTTGACTGTTTGTTATCCCTGGAGGATTTGTTGAGTAGGAAGAGCTATGAGAGCTGGACGGTGAAAGCATTTTTTACCCTCCATCATGTTTTTCTACAATCAATGCAACGTGTTCCTCAATTAATACAATTATAAACAATGTCAAAGCCATGTATGCAAATGAGGATTAAAAAAAGGCCGGTGGGTTGAAATGAATGATGATTCAGGAATGAGTCAGCTATTGAAATCTCCTTCCAAATCTGTTTTCAAGGAAAAAGTAGTATGAATAATTGGAGACTGAAGAGCTTTTGCAAGTGAATACTTGTAGGTACCTACTGCGTCTGTGAAAGGGAGGAATTCCAGAAAGTATGCCTGAGAGACCCGACTCGTGCTGTTACAGAGACCACTAGCAAAGGTCTCTCAGATCTAAGGACTGCTGAGATTCCAGATGAACGCAGCAAACAACGAGCACTTTAGGAAAGATGTGAGACATCCGCCTGCGTATGAGACATTCGCCCTTGAGCTGAGTCCAGCGCGTCGGTGTCTATCCCTGGAAGGGCCTGTGGTGCTAATCCAGCAGGATGGCTTTCATAATGTCATAGATTAAGGGCAAAGAGCAGGCATTTCTCACCTAATGAAGAAATTCCAGCACTCGCCCAGCTGTAGTCCCTACTTAGGGATCTTCGTTGGGCAGAAGCATTGGTGTGTCTTTTAAAAGCAGGCAATTTGAGGGAAGATTCCTCTCCCTGTCCTCACTGATTGCAGAAAGGTGGAGGAACAGCTGTTCCAACTGTGTACTGGAATAGAGCTGAAAATACACTGCATGTCAATAACACAGGACAGGAGTGGAGATGCTTATGGCTGAGGGGGGACCCCATTCCTGTCTCTAAATAGTGAGGGGTGGGTGTCAGGAGGATGGAGCCAGGCTCTGCTCAGGGTGATAGGAGAAGGGGCAGTGGGTGCCAGCTGGAACAGAGGAGGTTCCTTATCAATATCAGCAGGACCTTCTTCCCAGGGAGGGGCCCGGAGCACTGGGTTGTGGAGTCTCCTTCTCTGGAGATGTTCCAGACCCGCCTGGATGTGTTCCTGTGCCACTTGGATGTGGCAGGGGAATTGGACTGGATGATCTTTCGAGGTTCCTTCTGATCCCCAATGATCCTATGACTCTATAATTCAATGACTGCTGCCAAGTTGCTCGCAAGGACACATCTTTTTATTCCAATTATCAACAGGTGACACGACTGTGAGGGACACAAACCACAGACACACAGCAGCAGCTTGGGATGTGTGAGCCAAAGACTTGAGAAAGATTTTAGTGCTTAAAGCGCACAGGTTAGTGTTTTGCCTGCCCAGTGCTGAAGTTCTCCCAGAACAACAGAGCTGAACACAGAGGCGCTGCAGCGGTTATAGGGGGAAATTCATTGTTTGAGTGCCCTCTGCTGGGCAGTGCCTGCAACAGCAACAGGGACCCCAGCGTTTCCGAGGTGGCTTTTGCTCCTCTACAAATGTGAGAAGAATCACAGTCTCACAGCAATGATGAGGCTGGAAAAGACCTTAAAGATCATCCAGTCCAACCTGAAACCAACCAAGGAACCCTAAACATCTGACATCTAGCTCATGCCAGTCAGCACTGCATCCAGCCTGACCCTGAACACCTTCAGGGCGGTGACCCGACCACCTCCGTGGGCAGCCCGTTCCAAACCGGATCACTCTGTCAGGGAAAAACCTTTTCCTAATGTCAAGTCTAAACCTCCTCCCATGGATGGAGCTGAAGACTGTGACCCCTTGTCCTGTCTCCAGTGTCCAGGGAGGAAAGACCGACCCCTGCCTGACTCCAACCCCCTTTTAGGTAGTCCTTGTGTTTCACAGTCGCTTCACCAAACAATAACAATAACAATAAAAGAATCTTTTTTAATAAGATGCTAAAACTCTGCACTAGTTAGAAAGACTTCTTTCCTGTACAGCAGCCTACTTGAATTTTGAAGTAGGAGTAACACTTCCAGGCGAGTGAAGATAAAATGCTTGGAAAAGGCTGCTTTTGTCCGTTTTGCCACGCAGAGTCGTTGCAACAATTTGTCAAGATGGCAGTGTCTCACTAAAGGCTTCGGTCACGCTGTGACCGCTGGTGGGATTTGATGGAGTCGGGAGGCTGCTCTCATCCGCGAGCTCGTCATTCCCGTGGCAGTCTGCCCATGTGCGTTTTCATCTAGGATCAGCAGCACATTAGGAGGAGCTCGGGCATGCGGCTGCTCCACCAGGAGCAGCTCTGACACCGCTAACAATCGCAGACTGGCTCTGTTGGAAGTGACGAGGGAGGTTTCTCTTCCCCTGTTTGGAACTTGGTTTGGATCCCGTAGCTTTATCTGCCTGTTGTGGGTAACCGGTGAGGCATTCTGCACTTGTCTGTTAGGGGTTTAGTGGGTATCACAGGTCTGCTATTAGTTTTACAGTGCTATTTACTACGCACACGGTTGAGGAAGGTTTTTCTAGCAGACCCACTCAACATCGGGTCTAAATCGCTGTCTAAATAGATGATTCACTCTCTGCTTCGGAAAAACCTGGCAGACGTTCCTTGATACTGCAGCCGCCTTCTCCGCTCACAGGAGCATCTTCTCTTCCTCCGTTCTCCATTGGCCTGGAGCTCTTATTTTGAAAGTTCTTTTTTATCAATAGAAAGAAAACTATTCCGATCAAGTAAGAAGGCCCTCTTAACACTGCTAGTAAACCAAGGTAGACATACCTGTGGGAGAGAGAACAGACCAAGATAGTGCTGGGCACTGAGGTTTGCAAATGACACCGAAGACACTCACTTCGATGGCCTTGAAGGATTGCATACATCACCAAAAAACCCCAAACCACCAAACCTTCGGAGAAAACGAATCCTCTGTGAATGGTTTAGCATCACAGGATCATAGTCTCATAGGATAGTTCAGCTTGGAAGGAATGTGGAGTATCACCTAACTAACCCCTGTGCTGTGGGCAGGGGCATTTTATCACTAGATCAGGTTGCTCAAGGCCACATCCAACCTGGCCTGGAATGCTCCCATGGAGGGGGCTTCCACAGCTTCCCTGGGCAGCCTCAGCACCCGCATTGTGAGGAATTTCTGATCTTCTTTTACCTTGAACCCATTCCCTTTTGTCCTATCACCAGTAAAATGGACATCCCTCTGCAGAGGTCTATCCTGTAGACCTCTTGGATAGGCTATATGGACCCCTCAGAGCCACCTTCTCTTCAGGTTCATAGATTCATTCCTCGATTCCTAGAATGGTTCAGGTTGGAAGGGACTTTAAAGACCATCTCGTTCCAACCCCCCTGCCATGAGCAGGGTCACCTCCCCTAGACCAGGCTGCTCAAGACCTCAGCCAATCTGGCCTTGAACACTTCCAGGGAGCTGGGGCGCAGCCACAACCTCCCTGGGCAACCTGGTCCAAGGTCTCAGCACCCTCAGCATAGAATCATTAGGGATCAGAAGGGACCCTCGAAAGATCATCCAGTCCAATCCCCCTGCCCCAGTGGCCATGCTAACGTTCCAGCCAGCGTGAACACACTACCAGCAAATTCAGTAGCAGTGGGTAGCTGTCCTCTTGATGGGTACCCACACAATCCTGGGCCTTTTAATACTGCTCAGAGGATGTTCAGAAGGGATCAGTCATTGCAGAAAGCTCTCTGGTTGATATTAAACTCTTAGGTTTTCCAGTTGGGTTTTATGCTGTGCAGCAGCATTTAAGATTTTATCTTAGATTTCTCAATTTCAGGGGTTCTGGGCTGACCTAGACCTGAGTCCAGAGCTACTCTCCCACCATGAGTTCTGAGCAGTGGCTTCATGCACACTGAAGCGTAAGCATGTCAGGCTGTAGAGGGAAAATGAATGAGTTACCTGTATGCATTGGAGTCGTAGATCCTGCAAGCTCCTCGCTGCCCGCAGCTTGTGCTTCCCCATTTCAAGCACGTCCTGTCAATCAGCGCACCGAAGTAGACTGGCGCTGGAATCCCAGCTTCAATGAAACAAGGGAAACAGAATGTAGAATAAGAGACTCCTTAGGGATCGGAAGGGACCTTGAAAGATCATCCAGTCCAATCCCCCTGCCACAGCAGGATCACCCAGACCAAGTCACACAGGAACAGATCCAGGAGGGTCTGAAACGTCTCCAGAGAAGGAGACTCCACAACCCCCCTGGGCAGCCTGGTCCAGTGCTCCGGGACCCTCCCTGGGAAGAAGTTCCTGCTGATACTGATAGGGAACCTCCTCTGTTCCAGCTGGCACCCAGTGCCCTGTGTCCTATCCCCAGATGCCCTTGAGAAGAGCCTGGCTCCATCCTCCTGACACCCACCCCTCACAGATTTAGATATGAATGAGGTCCCCCCTTCTCCAAGCTTAAGAGAACCCGCACCCTCAGCCTTTCCTCATCAGAGAGCTGCTCTCCCTTCACCATCTTTGTTGCTCTGTGCTGGACACCCTCCAGCAGCTCTCTGTCCTTCTGGAACTGAAGGGCCCAGAACTGGACACAGCACTCCAGATGCAGTCTCACCAGTGCAGAGTAGAGGGGGAGAAGAACCTCTCTCAATCTACCACTTCACATAAATATCAGCAGGACCTTCTTCCCAGGGAGGGTCCTGGAGCACTGGACCAGGCTGCCCAGGGGG
>VZRI01006302.1:0-19679 GCA_013397515.1 Upupa epops
ACCCACTTGGACATGGTCCTGTGCAACTTGGTCCATGTGTTCCTGGTCTGGCAGGGGGATTGGACTAGGTGATCTTTCAAGGTCCCTTCCTGTCCCTAATATTCTGTGATTCTGTGAATTACTGCTAGAGGGCAGTGGTCAACAGCTCAATGCCCAGATGGAGGGCGGTGACAAGTGTGGCTTGCTGGGGTCCCTACTGGGACCAGTGCTACTTACTATCTTTATCAATGACATAAATAGTAGAATTGAGGACATCCTTAGCAAGTCTGCAGATGGCATGAAGCTGAGTGGTGTGCTTGACACACATGAGGGATAGGATGTCATCAAGAGGGATGTGGACAAGCCAGACTCGCTTGGACCTCCTGAGGTTCAACAGGGCCCAGTGCAAGGTCCTGCACCTGGCTTAGGGCAGTGTGTGGTATCAACACAGGCTTTAGGGGGAGGTGTGATTGAGAGCAGCCCTGCAGATGACTTGATGGTTTAGATTGATGAATGTTTGGATATGAGCTAATAGTCTGTGCTCAAAGACCAGAAGTCGCCTGTGTCCTGGGCTTTGTGTCAGCAGGTCGAGAGAGGAGATTCTGGCCCTCTGCTGTGCTCTGCTCTGGTGAGACATTCCCTGCAGTGTTGGGTTCAGCTCTGGGATCCTCAGCCCAGCAGAGACATGGCCCTATTAGAGCAGGCCAGAGGAAGGACACAAAAGTGATCTAAGGGCTGGACCTCTCTGCAAAGAGGCCAGGCTGAGAGTAGGTTATGTTCAACCTAGAGAAAATAAGGCTCCAGGTACTTTAGTGTGGCCTTTCAATGTATAAGGGTACAAGAAAGATGGGGACAGACTTTATCAGGGTGTGTAGTGATATGGTGAGAGGTAACTCTTAGACTGAAAGAGGGGAGATTTTTATTGGAAGGAATAAATTTTTTATGCTGAGAGTGGTGAGACCCTGGGCCAGGTTGCCCAGAGAGGTGATAGAAGCCACATTCCTGGAACCATTCCAGGTCAGATTGGATGGGGCTCTGAGCAACCTGTTCTAATTGAAGATGTCCCTACTCACAAGGACTAGATGAGCTTTAATGGTTCTTTCCAACCCGCACCAGCCTGTGATTCCATTGGAAACACTGGAAAGCATCATGTAAAATCTTAGCCCAGTTACGGTGACTAGATAGGATTTTCCTCTCTAGATTTCCTCTCTATAACAATGTATTTGCTTTTTATTACAGAAGCAAGCTAGCTGATGCTTTTGTTTGCACCTAGGTTAAGAATTTTAATAAACTGATTCAGATAACTATTTCAATAAGCTTTTCTATGTAATTTTTTTCCCCAGTCATTTTCTGGTGGTGGATATAGGTTGGGTGACTCCTCACAGAAGCACTCCGAGTACATATATGGAGAAAATCAAGATGTAAGTAAAATTCCAAGTAGCAGGAAAAGAGTTCCAGCAGATAGATGTCTGCTTACTCATGTTTTCAGCTTGCAATGCCAGTGGTGCTGTGTCAGTGAGGAAGGACTAATAGATAAATATTAGGTATGTTGAGTAGAAGTTGTTAGAAAGTAAAGAAGAGGCTGGGGAAGAGCAATGCTCTGAACAGTTTGCCTTTTCTGTGAATGGCTGAAGCAAATGTTAAACTTATGTAGAAATAAAACCAAGACATGAGTGAGGCCAAAATCTGTCAAAAATGTGTAACTATATGAAATCAAAATACCTGATTTCTTTCTCTTAAGGTGTTTTTTTCCACCAATTTTCCTTTGTAGGTTCAAATTTTGCTGAAACTGTGGAGGAATGGCTTCAGTTTAGATGATGGCGAGTTGAGATCCTATTCAGACCCAACAAATGCTCAATTTCTTGAGTCTGTTAAAAGAGGGTGAGTTGAAATGGCAACTTTTTGAGATACCCCTTTCAAGTGAAGGGAAGAAAAATGCTTTCTCCATGTATTTCTAATATTAAAAGCTCCAGGCTTGCAAAAATTTGAATGCTTTTATTCCTTCTGGTGTGTAACTCTGAACATTGCATGTTGCAAACAGCATTTATTCATAAAACAATTGGCCACTTTTAAGCATACTAACAGGATCCGTTTGTTTTGTGTAAGGTTTTTGGTCTATTTGTAATTTGTGGTTCAGAATGTAACTGGGAAACCTTTATTTTTGAAACTTAGGGAAATTCCAGTGGAACTGCAGCGGCTTGTTCATGGTGGCCAGGTTAATTTGGATATGGAAGACCACCAAGAGCAGGAATACGTAAAGCCTAGACTACGATTCAAAGCTTTCAGTGGAGAAGGGCAAAAACTCGGAAGGTAAAATCTGCTAGGTCCTCTGTTCTGTCTTCCTCTGCTCTTGCAGGAGCTAGATTTAATTAATCATTACAGAAGCCAGTCTGAAGATAAAGCTAAAAGATAAAGTTATTCCGTGCCACAAGTCTCAGTCTTCATTTCAGAGGCAGCAGTAATCACGAAAGTTTATACATCATCTACAAGATGAAGTTCATATAGATAGTAATAAACAGAAAAAGAAATGTAGTGATTCAGTAAGACTCTCACCTGGTTCTGTTTCATTTGCTGTCCCAGTGGAAAGACTGAACGTTTGAGACTGCTTTGTCCAAAAGTTCAGAGTCTCTGTTCAGCTTCAGTTGGCCAGTAAGAGTCAACAGTTACTTGACCTCAACTCTGACAGCTTTTTCGCGTAACAGTTACTGGCTTTATAAGATCTTTTTCAGCTGACATGATCTTAGCTGTTCAACTGTAACTAAGGTTTGTGATTGTGATTTTGTTAATGCATGAAATATATTACTTGTGTTCCTGCAAGTTACTGAATTAAATCAATGTTTCGTAAGTGGCTTTTTTTTTTTCAATCCTCTAGCCTTACACCTGAAATAGTCAGCACACCTTCTTCACCAGAGGAGGAGGAGAAATCCATTCTTAATGCACCTGTTCTGATTGACGATTCCATACCAGCAACTAAAATTCAAATTAGATTAGCTGATGGAAGCCGGTTAATACAAAGATTTAATCAGACACACAGGTAAATTGATTCTGCATCAGTGCAAACAACCTTAACTATCTCAATAAGTTTGTGTTTTGTCAATAAATGAGTGTCAGCAAGACAAGAAAAATGGGAAAAATATAGTTCCATTGAAATGCTACAGGTCTGTGACATTTTTATAACATAGATACACTGATACAGGGACTATCCCAGCAAAATTCTGTATCTAGAAGTGCAAGATAACTGCAGTGTCACAAACTTCCATGACTTGCCCAAGTCCTGTAGTTTGTAAGAACATGGTACCAGCTGTAATTTTTTTCAGGGTTTCTGAAATTTGGATAAGGGCAACAAGCTTGGTGAAGGGTCTAGAGAACAGCCCTTATGAAAAGTGGCTGTGGAAGTGGTTTATCTGAAGAGGAGGAGACTGAGAGGAGACTAACCTGCTGTCTACAACTACCTGAAATGAGATTGTAGAGAGGGGAGGGTCGGTCTCTTCTCACAGGTAACATGTAACAAGTAACAAGGAGAAGTGGCCTCAGATTGCACCAGGGAAAGTTTAGGTTAGACATTAGGAAAACTTTCTTCATTAGAAGGGTCATCAGGTCTTGGAACAGGCTGCCCAGGGAGTAGGCTGAATCTCCATCCCTGAACGTATTTCAAAGTTGTGTAAATCTGGAGCTTAGGGACATGTTTTAATGATGGACTTGGTAGAGTTTGATTAATGGTTGGACTTACAGAATCGCTTAGGTTGGGAAAGATCTTTGATTCTATGAACCCTGCTGTGTTGTCATCCCAAAAGATGACCCTTGGTGGGCAGAGCGGGTGGCTGACTTGAATGACTCTATGAAAGGCATTTCTTTGTAGTTTTGAAGAATAGTCTGAGTCGGAATGTGATCCATACTACAGAGAGACAAATGCTTTCTCCCCTTAGCTTGTCTCCTGACAAGCTTCAGCCTTCTTCACTGTTGTAATGAAGCCATGTTGAGTCATAGTTTGGGGTGGCACATGTAGACTGTGACCCATATACAGAACATGTGGACATAGCATCCTACTTTGTGCTTTTAGTATGTAGGCTGAGACCCAACCTGTGTTTTGGCTTGGATAGTCATCTCCATCCAGACACTGGCAGTGTCTGAATTTGGTGGGTGTTCTGCATCTGCTAGCAGTTTGCTGATTACAGTCTTGCTATCAAAACGATGTTTTATTGACACTGTTGGGGCATTGCCACAAACGATGTCCAACCCCATTTATTTGCCTAAGGGGTTGTGTTGGTGCAAGGTTCTGCGAAACTCTGCATGGCTGAGAGAACTTTGGGCAGAGGGTAGAGATTTGAGCAGCAGTTCCACCCACGCTTGACAGCAAGCAGGGTTCAAGCCAGCTCTGGTCTGAAATCTGCAACATGGTGGTAAAAACACAGCTGAAATCAAGCTCTAATCCTGCCTTTGTGGTGGTTTTAGAATGGACCAGATTCTGTGTACACTAGTGTTCTTTGGAGAGTTCACGTCTTTTCTTGTTTAGAATATGGGCAAAGACCACAACAAGGCAGTGTTGGCCAAGATGACAAGAGGGAAGGAAATACAGCAATAGTTTTTCATATCTGAGTAAACCTGGTTGTATAGACCCAGCAGCCTTGTTCTTTGCAGGATGTGTTTTCTTTTACCTGCTTGAAAGAGTAAAAGAGCTACCCAGTAACACCTGTAAACAAGGGTGTGTTGACAGAAACTGGAAGCTCATTTAAATCATAGTAACTTTCTCTTGGTTCTTGCTTTAGTTCTCGCTGTACGCGTGAGCAAAATTGGCTACTAATTCACGTTGTTTGTGCCATAAACCTTGAAGGCTGAAGTCCCTGAGTATCTGGCTACATCACATCTACCTGCTTACTAATAATTACAATAGATATTCAAAGATTTGTTCTAAGCTTGCTTAGGAGAGAAACCACAAATGTCATGTTTTTATCTCAAATCTTGTTCATTTTTAGTCCATGGCCTATAAAACTAGATTATTCTGGTTATAGTTGGTGTGATTGTTGAATGAACTACAGTTAAGAAGTTCCATGAGTTCAGTGCTGAGTGGAAGTGGGAGAAACTTCTTGCTGTTGAATGCATTAATAATCTGCCTCTGCTTTCTTGTCACTGTTAATGTATATTGACCAATTCCTCCTTCCGTAAGTAATGCAATCTTGTTAGAGTATACTACCTAGGAGTGAAATTTTTGCCATCTGCTGTAAAGTGACTTGTCCTTCTGTGTTTAGTAGCACTTTGCAATACATTCCCATGTGACAAATGTTATTTCTGTTATTTGAGACAACAAGAAACATTAATTTTAATTTCTCAGGGCTTTTTTTAAGCAAGAAGCAAAACATTCTGGTCTACAAGCATTAGTCACCTGGATCAGATGGAAACATTAAATCTATTCAACACTAATCTCTGAATCTGTGAATGTTCAGATGTTTATGCTGAAATGGAATCACACACAGTTCTCATGTCTGTGTCCTTCCCACAGGATTAAGGATATTCGAGATTTCATTATCCAGTCCCGACCAGCATTTGCAATGACCGATTTTGTTCTTGTGACCACCTATCCGAATAAAGAGTTAACGGATGAAAGCCTGACACTACAAGAAGCAGATATACTTAACACTGTGATCCTTCAACAGTTAAAGTAACCTTACGGTTGTACAGTGTAGGGACCGTGCTGTATTGTCATACAATGTTTCCAATAGATTAAAGAAAAGGGAAAGATTGTTGTCTTTGTATTCCCTGCTTCCCTGGGTCAGATTTTTTGGGTTTATTGTCTTCCAGCTGTAGCATATCTGAAACTTTTTTTACTTCTTTCATTATTCAGCCCTTTTTCAGTGTTAAATTGAAGCTTCCATTAGGGTGTTTGGTACTAAACATGAAAGGAGGTCTAACTTTGAGTCCTTAGTATTTTGCGGGGAGAAGTTTTGTGTTTTTTCTGAGAGGGGGCAGTAACTTTTGTACGGTGGGTAAGATTTGCACTATGGAGATGTTTAATGCTGCACTGACAAACAGCCATTTGAAAACTTAGTCTGTAGGTGATGTTTACCTTCTGAGCTGTATTAATAATAAAGTGTTCTGTTTAGTAAGTTGACAAATAATTAGCACCCTCATATAATTTTTGTGAATTGTTTGTGCGGTATAATATTTATATTCTTGTTTTAATGTTGTTTTCCTTGTGTTCTTGCTCACATGAGTGAATCAGTTCAGGAGATGCAAACTGCAGCTGTTGTAGGCTACCGTAGATATTTCCATTTGTAGTGAAAAATCAAATTGTTTTTTGCTCTTCAAATTAGAGAAATGGAAAAGACCACTGCTATCTGGAGAAATGCTGATTTCAATGTCATGAGGGCAGGCCTGGGGTCACTTTGAACCCAAATGTTCAGCTGAATCCCATGCAGGAACGTGAGACAGAAAAGACTTTTTCACTGGAAAGGTCATCAGGCTGTCCAGGGACAGGGTTGAATTGCCAGTCCTGGATGTGTTTCAAAGTTGTGTAAATCTCAAGCTTAGGGACAGGGTTTAGCAGTGGCCTTGTGAAAGTTGGATTGGATTCGATGATCTTGAAAGTCTTTTCCAACCTAAATAATTCTGATTCTGTGAACAGTTACTTCACCAAACAAAAACCTGAGGAGGTGCACGACACAGAAACTGTGACTTGCATGCTCAAAAGTAGACTTGCTAATTGGTCGTGTGCTTTTGGCCTGAATTTCAGCCCTTTATAGTTAACTTTTTTTGGCATTCTGTAATATTCAGCACAGGGTTTGGCTGTGCAGCTTTCACTTTGCTTTTTAGGAAGCTGCATAGTGAAGCCCCTTAATATCTGAAATTAGTATTTTTTTCAAGTCAGTTTCCCCCTACACAGCAGTAGGCAGGTAGTAATCTTATCTGTGGGCAAACTGGCTGCTGCACTTTAGTAGTATGAACTTTTATAGGATTTGGGGCTTTATATCAGGTGAGTGGATCACACTCAGAAATGAGGGTAAATGGGCTGTATCTCTTGTACCAATACGTGTGTGAATTGGTGAATACTGATTTTCTTTTTGTTCTGAACACATCAATATTTATTTATGCCAAGCTCAGTATACTTGATTAATCTTACATTTTTTACCTCGAAGTAGATATTTGAATAAATTTTGAAATGTGAAATTGTATTGGAAGTATTTTGTTTTGTAATCTGAATAGCTGCATGATTTTAATCAGTATTCATTTCATGTTCTAAGGAATTAAAGTTTTAAGCTAAAAAGTTCAGTGCTTATTTTCTTCTTGCCAGTTTATGCTGTGATGCAGTTGTGATTGCATACCAAATATTTAAACCTAAATAGAAAGGAAAGGACATCTATTATGAACCAATTTTTATACTAACACTTCTTTATACAAATGCAAGACAGTCAGTATTGTGATACCGACCTTGGGGGCAGGTTGTGGTGTGTGCGTGTTTCAGTTCAGGATGTAGATTAAGTTGCATTGATTATTACTTCTGAAGACCATTATTAATTAAACAGTGAGGTATGAACGACAGCAGTTAACTAAATTGGGGTCCCCCCCTCATGATGTTAAAACCCACTGCTGTATAATACTGCAGGCTTTTTCAAATTGCTGTTAAATTCCTGTGCTCAGTAGCAGCTGAAGGTAATGGGGTTGCAGTAGTTGACATCATTCTGTCAAGCTCTAAGAAAATATATCAGGACTCATGTTTAAATATTTCACTGCTACTTGGCACTTTAAAACCTAGAGAATTTTCCATCTCACAATCCTATGTCATGATTTTTATTGACATCCAGTACTCACTTAGCTAACTAATGTCTTGGCATTTTTGGTACAAACCAGTTCTTTGAGTGCATGCCTGTGTGGAAATGCTACAGTGGAGCAGTTAAAATGAAACAAGGGTGAAGGAAGACCCTTGAGCTCTCCCCACAGCAACGCTGCTGGTCGTCTTGAGGATTCTTAGTTTCCATGAAAGACAGGTAATAAATAATCATATTGCTTACTCTTGAAGGCAGCTTTTGAAACGCAGAGGTTTCACTTCCACTTGTCTTTCCCAGAAAGCCTTTATCACACAACAGCTAAATAATCCAAACCTGAATGTCTTCTCTTAAGAAAAATTTCTCTGTACCTGAATAAATGTGCTTTTGGGTTTTTTTGGACACTACACCCATCTTTGCAGTCATTTATTCTGGATAAACACAATGAGGCTTGTTAGTTTTCTGGGGCTGTTAACAGTTTTTTTCAGCAGCACATTAACAGCTGTTAACTACTTACAACCCTTTTCAGGTTTACAGAGTTGTCTTTGTGACTGGAGATTATTTTAATCTTGTGATTGTTATTGGTGAGTTTGATGCTGTTTAAGTGCTGGTTCTGTGTATTGGAAACTTCAGGGACAGGACCCAAAAATTCAGTGGAAATGCTGCATTAATATCATATAAAAGAGCTTGAAGCAGGTAATTTATCAGAAAGGAAACGGGTGAAGTGATTTAAGGGGAGGCAGTTACTTCACAGAGGTGGGGAAAATGCAGGACTCTTTGGTGGAGAAAAACAGCAAGGATGTACCAATAATAGTTTAATGGCCACATGATTGGTTTCTCCAATTGTAGCTCTTCATACCTAACAAATTCCAGGTCTTAGAGCTTTGGCCAAACCTGCAGTTTCAGCATCATCAAGTTCATGCATTGGTGGATCTCATCTGTAGTTTTGGTATTGAGAAGAGTTGTGGAAAAGAAAATACTTTTCTCTCTCTTTCGAAGTGGCGATTTAGCTGAACCCAGAAGAGTCAGAACATGCCAACCTGGCAAGGTCTGTTTGCCTTCACTGTCTGTATAGGCTTTTATTACCCAACCAACTGCGCAAGCAGAAGAGGTAGAGATGACCTGGAGTTAGTGATTTCCAAACAGCCTTTACTCATGGCCAAGGCCACCAGCAAACATGCATTTCATTTTGTGAGCGTGTGCCAGCTCAGAGAGAGCTGCCCTCTTTGAACAAGCACTGTAACTTCAGTACTTCTTAATGCTGTTACAATCGTAACGCATCTGCTACTGGGGAAGCTCTAAAAGTAATTCGTTACAGAGGGAGTTGGATGCCACTGAGCAAGACTGGCCTCAGGAAAGTACATGAGAATCTTCAGCACACCAGAGCATTGTATATATCCGCTGAAGCAAAGTGCTGTGCTTTACACCTTTTAATCCTTTAACTTGAAGTCATTTTTAAAGAAAAGAGTTTCTTGAATGGGAGAAAACCCAGAAATAGGTCATTTTGAATACAAGGACAGGAAAAAATTTGCTTGTTTCCAACTCAAGTGTTTCAGGAAATACAAACCCTGTATAACTGTTGTGATTACAGTAACTGATTGCAGTTATCTTTTTCCCCCACAGATTTGTATTTTGCCAGCTCCATGCAATCTTGACTCCTTTGGCTTACGCTGAAATTACATGACACCAAACATAAACCAAGAACATTCTCTCTCCAGGATCTTCTTTCCCAAGGTAACAGGGTTATTATCTCATATGATCAATAGCTGATTTTTCTGTAGAAACCAAACTGAGTTCAGAGCCCCCATTTCTTTTGGCAGTCCTCAAAANTTATGATCAATAGCTGTTTTTTCTGTAGAAACCAGACCTTGTTTTAAAAACAGAAGACCTGAACTGAGTTCAGAGCCCTCATTTCTTTTGGCAGTCCTCAAAACTCTGAGAAGGGGATCCAGTTCATTTGAACACTAAAGTGTAGGGACCTACCTACAGGCATTTCATGTGAGCAAAGTGCCCCTCACGCCACATCTCTCCAGCTTTTCAGTTCCTGCAGTGGGGGACTCCACCACTGCCGTTAAAATAAGACTTAAAACCTTTTTTAAATTTCGTTTTGCTATAATCTTGAGTGGCCCAATTTAATGCTAATTGTTCAGACTACTCATAAATTATTTTAATCTGTGTAGGTGGCACCTAATATTTTTCCTTTCTTTCTTCTTTATTTACCTTATATTCATTACAAAAATTACACCAAAGCCAGGAGCCTGAAGTACAAGCTGTGGAGTTAAGAAAAACACCTGCCTCCACAATATTATAATTATCCCCCAAATCAGCATAACAAGCAGTGAAATTCTGTATTTCCATAGTTACTTCTTGTTGCCCAGCATGGTTTGGATGACACACCAGTCATACTAACAGTTCTGTGGTGTCCTCTTTGGCTGGTTCCGCATCTGTATTATTTTCCAGTATATTTTTACTGGTAATCCTCTGCACAAAGGTTCAAGGCTGATGGATTGTGTGGTTTGATGTACCGACTTTAGCAACAGCTGTAGTAAAGAAAACCTTAATCAATGCTGTTCAAGGCCAGTTTGCAAGGCTGAACATTATCACCTAATAACTTTGATCAGAGGGGTAGCAAATATTTGCACAAGTGGATTCAATCTGCTGTGTTTCATTTGCAGCTGGTTGGAATAGGGTCTGTCCAACGCCTGCTCTGGAAATGGAGATCTGTGTTTTCCACTAAATGGGCACCTTTGCTCACCTCTCCTCTTCTTCTTTCTGTATCCTACCATTTCCCAGGGCTCTCCTGCCTTGCATCCATTTGTATTTTTGCTGTTAAGGGTACTCACCTGTGTTGTGATCACTCTTCCCTTGCTGCCTTCTCCTGCATCCTTTAGAGCACCAAAGGTAAAGCTGCTCTTTTCTCAATAGCTTAGTCTTCACTTATCTATCATCTGGTATTAACTGTCTCATGTTTTGGATCTGAGCAGATGACGATGCTTTTGTGTCAGTGATAAACTGCATGTTAACCAACCTGTTGGTCCCTTCAGACACTAAATTCTTCTGCCTTTGTGTAATTCTGATAGAGTCTTCACAAGTGATATGACAAGAGCAGATGGCCTGGAGTTGTGCCAGCAGAGGTTTAGATTAGGCATGAGGGAAAACTTCATTGAAAGGATCATCAGACCTTGGGACAGGCTGCCCAAGGAGGGGGGTTGAATCTCCATCCCTGGACCTGTTTCAGTTGTGGAAATGTGGAGCTTAGGGCCATGGTTTAGTGGTGACCTTGGTAGAGCTGGACTCAATGATCTTGACGGTCTTTTCCAACCTAAACAATTCTATGATTCTATGAACTGTGTAGAAATAATAGAAGAAACAACAATACTGAAACTGCTTTAAGAAAGGAAAACAAGGAGTAAGCATGTAGCTTGTGCCAGTAAGCATGTACCTGGGGACTGGTCTTTCAGTGCTCACCTCAGCTCTGCCTGCTCCAGGAGCCTCAGCAGTTAACTTAGGTCTTGCAGCCAGGCATTTTCCTCACAGCATTGCAACACCTTCTCGCGGAAGATCATGTTAGCCACATGCAGGTCCCTCTGCAGTGCAGCTTGTTTCTGCAGACCTGTATCTGCCACCTGTAGCCTCTGCCATGACTTCTGCTGATTCAGCAGAATTTGGAGTGCCTTTTCATGTCACCAGATTTCAGGAAAAGTGCTTTTGGCTGTGGTATCTTCAGACATAAGAGAATCTCTTTGACGTCCAGATATGAAACTTAAACCACAGACAACAGTTCTTACGAGTCACTTTGACCAAAACCCACCCAACTCATTATGACTTACATCATTGAAGGGTTCTCCTGTCATTTTTAACAACAGTTTTAATCGTCACAAGGATCCAAGTTCCCTGTTCCAAGCTTTTACATCTAGGAAATTAACTAGCCATGAAGTGAGTCAGTTCACTGCAGAGGGTGTATTTTTAGAAAGCCCTCCCTCCCTTGACTTGCTTTTCCTGAAGCTTCGCTCACTTGGGCAGAGCAGTCAGACTGAAATGTTGTGGGAAGCAGAGGAACTATTTTTCTCAGTGTAAGGAGCAGTTGCTGCTAAAGAAACAAGCATTGCTGAGGTCACTGTAGGTCACCAAGGCCCAGATCATCTCTGGTCTGCTGATGCAACCCTTTGAGCAATGTTCCTCATGCTGTGCTTCACAGCAGCCACGCAAGCTCATGGTGGTGCGTGACAAAGCTTTCGCAAGCACCAAATGTTCATAGCTGTCCACAGTTCTCTTGCAGGCTCTGATCTGCTGAAGTGAGGTTCTCCATGTGGCACAGGCTAGATGGCCGTACAGAGTACAGGCTGAGACAGAGGAGCTGGCACTGATCTCTCTATAAATTGAGTGAAAGGTGAGACTGGCTATGGTACAGCTGGCACAGGCGCATCACGGCAGTGCTGAGGACTGGGACTGGTGCTCCTGCCAGTGAGCAGAGGTCCTCCAGAACCTGACAGAAAACCAGCTGTATTTCTTGGAAACTGCTGAATGCTTGTATGCTGAGCTCCTCTGAGAAGAGCCTGTTCCTTAGGAGCCTTATACAGATCCCAAGGAAGTTTCACTTGTGCTTGCCATACTCCTGGGTAACATGGACATCTTGCTATACCTAGGGTGAAGTCAATCTTTAGCCTGACCTATTCCAGCCTATGGCCTTTAATGATATTATTCTGTGTATTTATATGTCTTGGGTCTGCAGTTCATGGAGAGTGTGAGACATCTAATCCCTTTGCAAACAACTATCACACAAATGTTGCCTGGGAAATAAATACTTGGGTTCTCACACTGAAGTGTTCAGGCAGCCAAGGTGTTTTAATCTTTCAGAACCAGTACATGATCCTGCTGTGTGATGAGATGAAATTACTGTTAGCTTTAAAAATACAACAGGAGATCTGTAAAATCTTATTTATTCATGAACTGTATAAAATTAGCTTCTAATGAAAAAGAAAATTTCTCTTGAGGGAGTTGTTCTGAAGTGACCTCTCTCGCCTTTCCTGGCCCATGGACTGTTTAAGATAGTTTGATTTGAAACGTGGCCCACAGAGTTGTCTGTCTTGGCAGAAAACAAAGTCAACAATAGTTAGCAAGCCAGGTATTTACACTGACAGCAGTCTGTTTAATAGTATGTAACCCTTTTATTGTTCAATTCTAAGGTTATTAGGAGGCAATGACTGCTCTTAGCACCAGAGCTCTTGTATGCAGCTGTGAAGAAGGACAGACTGCAGGCATAGGTATGATCAAGCACCCTACATGCAGTGTTTTAATAGTGCTGGCCTTACTGTGGTGCAAATCAGAGCAGTTCTTGTGAAACTGAAGATGTATATGTCTTATATATCTTATATATTCATATATATCTGTGAATATTCAGGGTTCTGATGTGTGACCATTAATACATGGTGAATCCCTGTGTCTGGTGTTAACAGCCGTCTGTTTACACTGAATGTATCCTCAGAAGCACACTGTTGACAACTGAGCACTGAAATTTCTGTCATGTTTCATGAAAAAGTATCCTGTGACTTCCCCTCTTTTTGCTTTCTCTTTCTTCCTTCAGAATCTGGCATGAAACATCTGATTATACGCACCAGTTAATCCTCATAGGTCCACAGCAATATACGAAAGAGCTTTAGGTAGGACTTGGACAGTCTTTCTTCAAAGCCAGTCACCAAACCCAGCATTGATGAGTGCCCACATTTCTGCCTCTACTTGAGCCCAGAAGTGCTGTAGTTTTGACCGAGAAGAACAACTTTGACCCTCAGCCACAGTTCAGAAGTCCTTCGCCATTGCATAGTTTCTCAAAGCAAGCCTTGCAAGTCAAGTCACCAGGTAGTGCAGTGACAACGTCTTCCTTTTAAAATTTGTCTGGAGATGTTCCAGCCTAAATCCTAACCATGGAAAGATCACCAGTGTGCTGCAGGTGATCCAGACTACCAAGAGCCCCTTCCACACAGGATCCTCCTGATCCCAATCCTGCTTTGCTGCTTCTGGGTTTGGCTGTTGCTTCATGCTCAAGTTGCTGGAAAAGAGGTGTTCAGCTTGCTGTTTGCTAGAGGCAGATGACACTGCATAGGGTAGTTCTAGACAACCCTTAACATCCAGCGCAAGCATAGATAGCCTGGAATGGTTTCTCTGGTGAGCAACAGATAAGGGCTCCATTGTTTCCAAAAGGTAAAATTCTTGTTTTCTGATAAGAGGCATCCAAACAGCTCGCCTGGCTCCAAAAAAGCTTGACCACTTGAACTCCTTGGTGTGCCTAATCTATAATGTGTCTGTGTATCCCTCAGGAGGGACCCCTTACTCTTACCTTTTAGACAACAAGCACAAGGTTAGAGTCATCCTCTGGGATGTGGAAAGGCTAGGCTCGGTGCCCTCCTCTGTGTCAGAGAAACCAGAGACTATGGACTCCCTGCGAAAATGAGTGAATGACTCAATTAACCCCATGTTCTAACTAGCTTCTCACTGGGGTCTTTGCCCCACATTCTGCCCACATCACTTTAAGTAAATATGGAACGTGAAACACAGCCCTCACCAGAACCCTTCCCACCAGGCTGCTTGTGCCCAGTATTTTTCTAATTGCTCTTAATGATCTTTAGTCTTACTTTCTTTGCTCTCCTGTCTTGAGAAAAGCCCTTGCTATTAGGACAGGCAGCCAAGAGAATTGCCCTGTTATAGTCTGGTGATGTCCATGACCCTCACAAGGCCAATGGCTATTGATCGCTGAAGTATTTGATTACATTAGCCGAGGCATAGCAGCTACAGACTTTGTACCATTTTCTCCCCTCACTTGCCTCTGTGTGACCCTGGCGACAGAAGTTTAACTGAGGTTAGAAAATGAGCAACCATGGCAGCAAGCTAAAAAATACTTGTTGAGAATCGCTACGCAGATCTGTTGGAACTGCTCATCTCCGAATCTTTGTCTCAAAGTGGAACCATAGTCTGAGGGGGGTTTACTGGATCTTTCCAGCAACATCACACTCAGTTGGAACAGGCTGCCCAGGATGGGGCTTGAGTCGCCATACCTGAACATGTTTAAAAAGTATGTAGATGTGGAGCTTAGGGTCATGGTTTAGCAGTGAGCTTGGTAGAGACTGGTTAATAGTTGGACTCCATGTTACAGGTCTTTTCCAACCTCAACAATTACGAGTCTGTGATTCTATGAAAATGAAGCTCCTGTACTTTGCATCTTAGTGGGAATTTGTAAACCAAAATTGTTGGTCGTGTGCAGCGATTTGTGTTAATTCTTTTAAAAAAAGTAGTTCTTAAGTGCAGATATCAACAAAACATCAGTTTGTGAAGAGAAAGGTCGCCAGTTTTTAATTGCCTTCTCTTCATCTTCCTGTTGCTAAACTGGCAGAAGGCTCCAGAGAAAACCTAAAGTAGCTGTAGCATTTATCTGTCCTTTTCTCAGCATTAAAGATCTAGTCCACACTGAAAAAAATACATGAAAAAGTTAACCTGCAATGGAAACTGAAGCTTCTCCCTGTGTCTGCTGCAATGAAAAGTTCACCCTGAACTGGCTGAGCTTGTTAAAATGCTGAAGTCTCTATGAAGGGATTTAAGCACCAGGCAGGCTACGCCAATGCATTTCCTGACACCCTGCCCATGTCACAAGTATCCAGAGAGAATGAAAAGGAACATAAAGAGAAGAATTAATAGTTGAAGGATTATTACAGGATTGTTATGTGGCAGGACAAGGAGGGAAAAGTGCCGAGAGGGCAATGTCAGCTGGACTGCATGTCTTGCCAGAAAGTGAAACTTGGAAATATCTGATAGTCCTGTATCTTGTATATCTGATAGTCACCTCCTGTGACGAGGCTTTTGAGGCTGAACCTCAAATGCTGAAGTCCTTAGACCCATCAGAACCGGGATGACAACAGTATTTTGAAGCCCATTTGTTCTTTTCTTCGACAGATGGCAGAAAACTCTTTCAGCCTAAAGCTGTTTCATTACAAATACAGACTTTTGTGACGCTGTCTGTCCATCGCTTGGAGCAGAAAAGGCTGGGGATATTACATAGAATCACAGAATAGTCCTGGTTGGAAAGGACCTCCTAGATCACCAAGTCCAACTATCCCCACACCAACAAAAAGCCCAGATACCTGAGAGAGTGAAAATCACAAAATCACAACCCCTCCACACCTGCCACTGTAGCCTGTTGTGAAGCACCGTGTCTACGGGCTTCTTGAACACCTATAGGGGTAGTGACTCAACCACTTCCCTGGGAAGGCCATTCCAGTGCCTCACCACTCTTTCTGTGAAGAATTTCTTACGAAGATCTAATCTAAACCTCCCCTGCCTCAACTTCAGACCAGTGCCTGTTGTTCTGTCATCAGTCACCAAGGAGAAGAGGCCAACACCCACCTCTCTACAACTTCCCTTCAGGTGGTTGTAGAGGGTAATGAGGTCTCCCCTCAGCCTCCTCTTCTCCAAACTAAACAGAGAGAACAGACATTAAAACAACCAACAGTCTAGAGACATTCATTCAGCCAGTAGCATTTATTTTAATACAGTGGCAACTTCCTGCACAGAAGTATATTAGAGTGAATATAATACAAGTTTAGCAGCTTCACTAGAACGTGAACATTTTCCATAGGTTTCCTTGGAGTCTTTTTCTAGTTTTTCATAAAACCATAAAGGTGTTTCCCCAGGAAAAGCTCCCCTCCCCAAGGCGACTCTGATTTTATACAGCAAAAATGTTATTTCACTTGTGGGGAGGACCACCCCAACCTCCACAACATTTTAATTATTTAAAAACAAGTTTTAACTGTATTGAATTTGACAATTATTTTGATGTAGCTGGTGAAATTCAAACTGGGGGAAAATATTTGCTGACAGAAAAAAACCCCGAAAAACTGCTTTATGCACACAGTTCAAGATCTTGACTTGGACTTCAAAGCAGTTGGTAGAAGGGGAGACATTGGTGCACTGAACCCTCGGCATGCTGGTACCACAACAGCATATCTCACAGTTTCCATTTGAATGATGAGTGAGCATCTTCCTCCAAGACTTGCAAGATTTCCCTTGCATATATACAGAACATGTAAAGGATGTGTGATGTAGGGTATTTATAGAGTGCATACTTTAAAACATTCATAGGTGTTTCAGTCTATATCTGAAATCAATGTCATTGGCTGGCTGCAGAATACCCAGTCCTGCCCGGGACTGATCTAAAGAAGGACACTGCACGTTATTGTCCACAAGCTCGATCTCGAAATAAGAAAAAATCAAAGCCAAGAATTGTTTAATTTCATGGACAGCAAAAAGCCTGCCGGGGCACTTCGCTATGCCCGTCCCAAAGGGCATGTAATAATACTTGAGCTTGCGCCCGTTGCGGTAGAAATCAGTCTTCTCTTCTCCATTTTCATTGAGGAAGCGATCGTACTTAAAGGTCTGCAAATAAAAAAAATAGATTACTCGATCTTTGAATCCCTCCAAAGACTAGAGAATGCCATTAAAACATAAAATGCTAGATGAGAAAAAGAATCCTCTAGCAACAAGCATTGTACAGTAGCACCAGCCCCATGGTGTTCAGGTAGCCCCTGAGAAGTTCTGGTATGTGGGATGGAATGAACACCTGGAGGTGTTAAAAAAACAGGTAGACATGGTGTTTTGGGAGATGGTTTAGTGGTTGGGGGTTGTGGGGCACATGGTTGGACTTGATGACCTCCAAAGTCTTTTCCAACCTTGATGATTCTAGGATTCTGTGTGATCCCAGGTTCTTCGCTGACAACTCTCCTCTTTTTTCCTTTAAAATTAAGGATTACAATGACAGAGTATCAGCCATGAGGGTTCCCCTGAGAGGTGCTCTGCTTAAAGGTATGTCTGCTTCTGTTGGAGTTCAAGAGTTTAATACACTTTGATTAACTACTTACCAGGGGATCAGCATAGATTTCTGGGTCAAAATGCAACAGCTGAGGATAAAGAGCTACCACGTCATCTCGGCGGATGTTGTAAAAATCATTCTCTAAGTGCAAGGTGAAATCCTCCTTGGCAACTCGGAAAGTCATGGATGCACTCGATAGCCTCATTGCCTCCTTGATGATGCTGTCTGTTGGCAGAGGAAAAGGAGCCATTACTATGGAAATAGTATGTGTATGTCCTCGAGGCAGGGCTTATACATTTTGGACTATTTCAGGCCGATTATCAAACCCTGCATTTATTAGAAGGAATATTTTGACCATAGCTTTATAAATGCCCAAGAAAGTATCTTTCTCTTTTTAGCATTATTATCCAAGAACATAGAATTGTTTAGGTTGGAAAAGACCTTTAAGATCATTGAGTCTAACCCATGCCCTTGCTTTCCTCTGTGATCTGTGTTNCCCTTGAGCACCAGATAGATCTGTGTGACTTTTAAACAGGTAATCCACTTTCCCCTAGAAAAACACTGCAGGTTGGTGCAACAGAATACTGGAAAGTGAGATATTTTGTCACTCTGAGAAGAATAATATAATTGTTTAGGTTGGAAGAGACCTTCAGTATCATTGAGTCCAACTATTAAACCAACTGTATGAAGCTGACCACTAACTGGGTCATTACAAACCAGCCTAAACTGGAAACATAAGAAGAAAAGAAACAGTACAGTGATGAGGATTGTCTGCATCCTTAAGATGTGGTGCATAGAAACCAGGACTCAGAAATAACTTGTTTAGGTTTGGCTTTGTTTCAGTCTAAGCTGATTTTTAATCTTATGGTTTTTAAAGAAACGGCAGTTAAGAGGTGACATTTTCAAAACTCTGTAACCCAGATGCTTTTGAGAAATGTGCCTACAGTGTGAAAAATAAGAAGAAATAAAAGTACTGGTATTAGAAGATACCGATTCAATTCATGAAGAATTTATATGGTAGCAAAGAGAAGACTGTGAAAATCATGCAGTGATTTCTGGTGCTCCTGCATAAAATTATCCTTACCTAGTACTGGCATGTTATCCAGCTGCTTTCGGTTCAAAGAAATGTGTTTGCCATCTAAGCTGTTCTTCTCTCCAGCACTTTCTAAACTACTTTGCACTTCTTTGGTAGCAGCTCTCATTGCTTCTGGATTCCTAGGATGAGAAGAGCAGAAGTAGAACATAATTTTATCCTTTAGAATGCTTTAAAAAGGGGTTTGGCCATTAACTTCCTTCCTGACTAAAATGGAGTTTATCTGACAAGTACAACCTCCAAAAATGATAATGTTGCAGCAAAATGCTGCAATTACACTTTTTCACGTCTTTGCAAAGCTTCAGCTAAAAAAAAGGGAAAAGAAACCCCAGTATTTGATTCTGGCTCCAATAAGTGGGACAGAACTGATGGGCAGAACTCAGGTAATAAACAGTAATGTCACTGAAAATTCCAACTGTGGGTTGAGTGTTTAGGGCTAGGATTATGAATCAGTTTTATAACATCACTTATCCTGGATTATGTCCTGTGATGTGGCAATATTCTGTCTGGCTGAAAAGAGTCTTCCTATTACTGAAATTCCACATGGAATGAATCCTGCACTGTCTAACAGACAGAATAAATGAGCTGTGGTAGAATATGGATAGATAATAATTCAGGATGCAATAGTGTCTTGATGGAGGCATAATCCATCGAGCTGTTAAAAGACTCCAAGGCCAGAAGACCTAACGCCAATGTGTTATTGGAGTCAAAAGTTCTAAAGAACTTCAGAGATTAGCACCAGCAGGTAGACATGAAGTCACAAGCCACTGGCTATGTTAAAATACCAGCAAATTAGATATGGACTTAAGAATTAGACATTATGAGGTAGATTTACTTCACACAGACCACATCTAAAATGGGCATTTGCTAGTATTATCATCTCATGAGTAACAAACTCCGCAGCAGCAGTCTCTGCTCCAACCTCAATGTAGAAAGTGTTTTCTATGAAGTATCTGCACAAATATTTATGAGATTAAAGCACATTTTGCCTCTAAAA
>VZRI01006302.1:20143-86620 GCA_013397515.1 Upupa epops
TTAGAAGGAATATTTTGACCATAGCTTTATAAATGCCCAAGAAAGTATCTTTCTCTTTTTAGCATTATTATCCAAGAACATAGAATTGTTTAGGTTGGAAAAGACCTTTAAGATCATTGAGTCCAACCCATGCCCTTGAGCACCAGATAGATCTGTGTGACTTTTAAACAGGTAATCCACTTTCCCCTAGAAAAACACTGCAGGTTGGTGCAACAGAATACTGGAAAGTGAGATATTTTGTCACTCTGAGAAGAATAATATAATTGTTTAGGTTGGAAGAGACCTTCAGTATCATTGAGTCCAACTATTAAACCAACTGTATGAAGCTGACCACTAACTGGGTCATTACAAACCAGCCTAAACTGGAAACATAAGAAGAAAAGAAACAGTACAGTGATGAGGATTGTCTGCATCCTTAAGATGTGGTGCATAGAAACCAGGACTCAGAAATAACTTGTTTAGGTTTGGCTTTGTTTCAGTCTAAGCTGATTTTTAATCTTATGGTTTTTAAAGAAACGGCAGTTAAGAGGTGACATTTTCAAAACTCTCTGTAACCCAGATGCTTTTGAGAAATGTGCCTACAATGTGAAAAATAAGAAGAAATAAAAGTACTGGTATTAGAAGATACCGATTCAATTCATGAAGAATTTATATGGTAGCAAAGAGAAGACTGTGAAAATCATGCAGTGATTTCTGGTGCTCCTGCATAAAATTATCCTTACCTAGTACTGGCATGTTATCCAGCTGCTTTCGGTTCAAAGAAATGTGTTTGCCATCTAAGCTGTTCTTCTCTCCAGCACTTTCTAAACTACTTTGCACTTCTTTGGTAGCAGCTCTCATTGCTTCTGGATTCCTAGGATGAGAAGAGCAGAAGTAGAACATAATTTTATCCTTTAGAATGCTTTAAAAAGGGGTTTGGCCATTAACTTCCTTCCTGACTAAAATGGAGTTTATCTGACAAGTACAACCTCCAAAAATGATAATGTTGCAGCAAAATGCTGCAATTACACTTTTTCGCGTCTTTGCAAAGCTTCAGCTAAAAAAAAGGGAAAAGAAACCCCAGTATTTGATTCTGGCTCCAATAAGTGGGACAGAACTGATGGGCAGAACTCAGGTAATAAACAGTAATGTCACTGAAAATTCCAACTGTGGGTTGAGTGTTTAGGGCCAGGATTATGAATCAGTTTTATAACATCACTTATCCTGGATTATGTCCTGTGATGTGGCAATATTCTGTCTGGCTGAAAAGAGTCTTCCTATTGCTGAAATTCCACATGGAATGAATCCTGCACTGTCTAACAGACAGAATAAATGAGCTGTGGTAGAATATGGATAGATAATAATTCAGGATGCAATAGTGTCTTGATGGAGGCATAATCCATCGAGCTGTTAAAAGACTCCAAGGCCAGAAGACCTAACGCCAATGTGTTATTGGAGTCAAAAGTTCTAAAGAACTTCAGAGATTAGCACCAGCAGGTAGACATGAAGTCACAAGCCACTGGCTATGTTAAAATACCAGCAAATTAGATATGGACTTAAGAATTAGACATTATGAGGTAGATTTACTTCACACAGACCACATCTAAAATGGGCATTTGCTAGTATTATCATCTCATGAGTAACAAACTCCGCAGCAGCAGTCTCTGCTCCAACCTCAATGTAGGAAGTGTTTTCTATGAAGTATCTGCACAAATATTTATGAGATTAAAGCACATTTTGCCTCTAAAAGTGTCCAGCATATTGGGGAGCCCTCAATAGAACTAACATTCTGTCTGTGAACAGCACTTTTAATGTCATATCCTACAGATTTACTCCAGTTTGCCTGCATTAATAAACTGGTTTATGGAATACAACAAATCTTATTTGTAAACAAGAAGCAGAGAGACTTACTTCAGGAGATAGAACAAGCTCCAAAAGGTGGCAGGAATAGTGTTGGCTTGGGAGGCCCAGAGCACCGCCACATGGGTCTTTGCTTTTTCCATGTCGTCGAAAGTGGACAGAGTGTCATTCAGGAACATGCGGAGTGTGACAAGCTCAGAGAGGTTGTCCCTCTTCTGGAGGTTCTTGTGGAGGAGGGCCTCTCCCAGTTTCTCACGTGCACTGTGGGCACTCTTGAAGAGGTGGATAGGCATCCCCGCCACAAGAGCTGGAAAGATCCTATCGAATTCCTTGAAGTTTTCAAGGGCATTTAGGATGTGAGCTCGCTCAGTTTCCTGCTCTGTTGACAGATTCTTGTCATTATTTGAGTTAAATTTTTTGCCAAAAAGAGTTAAAAAGCCAGACTCAAACATCACCTGGCAACAGAAGGTATAAAGTCCTTCAGTCACCCAGGTATTGGACTGAAGTTTAGGCATCCTTGATTGCAGCATGACGTACTGTAGGTTTTCCATCATGGCTTCGATGAGTGCATCTAGGGCATTGCCTTGAAGGGTTCGAATAAAAGTCTGATGAAAATTTTCGGTGGTGTTTCCTTCAGCTGGGTCAATGCTGCCGTGCCCAAAAGCCTGTCACAAACGAAACTGTTTGCATGAGAATTAAGGCCTGTCAGAACCCTGATGATAAAGTCTAACAAATTAAAGTATAACTTAATCATTTACTAGAGGGAAGCGTAATTATGGGTTTTTAATACTGGAACTAACACTTTCTCACTGAAATGCAGCAGTTAAGTAGGCAAATGAAAACAGATTCAAATAGATGCTTACAAATAAATGGACACGAGGACAAATTACACCTAAAGGTCTAATTAGACCTTCATTCAACTCCTCTTGACACTGACAAGAGCCTTTTTGCTGAGTTCAGAGTTTAACTGAGCTTCTACTATATTGTATCATTTTTATAGGGCATTAGGAATGAATCTCTTGTAGTCATGAAATCTGCCTGAAGGTTTTAGATTAATCAAACTCTATTATCAAGTCAATAGAAGTGCACAAACATGGACTCAATTGTCTTTCATAGAAACATACAGGTTGGAAAAGAGCTTTAAGATCATCGACTCCAACCATGAATCCAGCTGTCCCAACACCACCACTAAACCATGACCCTAGGTTCCAGATCTACATGACTTTGAAACCTGTCCAGGGATGGTGATTCCACTCCCTCCCTGGGCAGCCTGTTCCAAGACCCTGATGATTTATTAAGATTTTCCTAAAGTCTAACCTCATTTTCTCCTGTCACAACTTAAGGCCATTTCCTCATGTTCTATCAGTTGTTTTCACAGGGTTTGTTAGAGTTGGATGGGGCTTTCAAAGGCCATCGGATCTAACCCTTGTTACCTGTGAGAAGAGACCATCCTGACCTCTCTACACCCTCCTTTCAGGTAGTTGTAGACAGCAGTAATATCTCCCTCTCTGCCTCTTTTTCTTCACACTAAATAGTTCTCGCTTCTGTGCCGTAGGGAGTAACCCACATCTGCCTTTGCATCTTGGATATTAAAAACCTTTTTGTAAGAGGTACCTTGGCAGAAGTAGCAAAGTGGAACTTCTTCCAGTCCAGGTGTTTTCCCTGGCGTGTCAGTGCATTGTATGAAAAAGGGTCTGTGAGGAAGTGGATGTATTTCCCTGCCACTCGGCAAGTGAAAATGTGGCCATGTTTCTTCTGCTTTTCTCTGAGGAATTCAAGGGGGTTGGCACCAAACTGCAAGGCGCAGCCCAGGTATGGAAGGAACCCATTTTCAAGCGGTGGCTCACCTTGTCGCCTACAAAACCCAAACAAAACCTGAATTTAGAAGTATGGCTAAAGATTTCTCCTCCAGGACTTGCAAGTAAGCAACACACTGATGCTAGGCTTTTTCTAACAGGAAAAAATGCAAAAATCAAACAAATCCCAAACATAATTTACTCGCCTTTAAGGACTAAGTCTGTTGCTAAGTCTATGGTATGTAAGAAAGAATAAGTTAACATCCTCTAATATAATAAGCATATTAAAACACCATTGATTATATCATCTTCCTTTTCCCTTGGATCAGGAGGGAATTTTTCACCTGTTTAAATGCAGAACTGTTGCCATTAGCAACATTATAGTAATTTATCTTTTCTAGTAAATTCCTGATAATTATCTGAAGTTAACAATTTTCACCTCTTTTATGAAACTTTTTAAAGGAAAACATGGAAATAACTGCTGAACAATCCAAAATGACAACAGGTAAGCAAATTACTGGCTCCTTCTGTAATGTGCCAGTAGGATAAATGCTTTTGAGGAGCATGTATTTGACACAGCCAGGTACATTAATATTAAACTGTGTTACTAGGTACAACAGACTGATAGCATGAAAATGTTTGTAAGTAGGTATTAAACTGTAATTAGACATAAGTAGGTGTTAGCTGTGATTACAATGCAGATGAAACTGTGGCCAGGTATTTTAGGAAATCAGGACATGCATATTCATATCTTAATTACCTCATTTATGTATAGATTTGTCTAGGCATTGTCTCACTGCGATTAAAGAGCCTGCACGTACAAATCCTACTGCCACATAAATCAAATGATTAAACTACAGCACTGCCCATGTTATCCTGCATCTGCCCATCTGACAGCCCTAAGATTATATCTTTAGGTTAGCAACATATTTGGCTTGGTGCACAGAGATGCGTTTACAAATCAATTTCTTACCTCCTCCTCCTCCCTAGAAGACACCAAGCCCCAAAACAGAGTAATACCACCATTGCCCAGATCCAGGATGCTACAAACATTTCTGCTAATGCCCCAAATCTTCCAAGGAGAAGGCTGGTAACTACCGGTATGGCAGGAGGGGTGACTGAGAGTGATGAAGAAGACTGGTCACAGTTTATATATGGTAGGTGCACCACTGTATCTGATGGTATTTGATTAACCATTTCTGAACAAGCTATTGATTAACCATTTCTGAATAGTCTGGTTTGTCTTTGTTCTGACATGTCTCTGCAGAGAGCTTCACTGGATTGATGCAGACAGTTGCAGACATGGCCTTGAAGTGATGTCATGTTTCAGAGCCAGTTCCAAAGCAATCAAACAGCTGTGATAGTTGATAATTTGAAGGTCTGTCAGGTGTGTTTTGATCGACCCTCCCTGCAGATTAAACCAATGGCAGTCTATAGTTCAAATTTAGCAATATGTGAAATGGCTACTGACGGGTGTCCAGGGAATTTAGGATTCAGACTGGGCTAAGTGGTGGCTGCAGTTCTTCAGCTGCCAGAATATTCCCCCACTCCTCCTTTTGGTGAACTGTCCAGGCTGTAGCGTACCACTGCAGGACGATGTAGTGGAGGTCCGGTGTGGGCAAAGGGAAGGCTGTGGACAGAGAATTATTCCAACTACATTCCTCTGATAGAAAGAGGAAAATGATTTGGGGGTGGTTTTCATTTTACTATCAACCCTTTTTCCCTTTCTGTTGCTGACTAGTCAAGCTCTGGCTTGCTCCTGCCACAAGGATTACCTGAGGAGGCATCTCAGGTAATATGTAGTGATGTCACATTAGAAATTTCTAAGAGAGAGGATAATGGGGTTTATTCACATTTTACAGCTTACTTTTGTACCAGTTTTTGCCAGTGGCCCTACAGCTGTGGGAAAAACTAAGGCAACATTTGGACCTCTTGCTGTTCAAATCAAACTCTGCCAAGGAAGGCACAGAGAAAATCCATGCACATTTGAGGTAGTTTTTAAGTGGCTCTACTGAAGAAATAAACTATTTTTACAGCATTCAAATTTGCCCTCTATCAAAAAACCAACTCCTTTGGAGTGTCAGCTCAGGATCCAGTCCCCCACTCTACTGCCATTGAAACACAGCCCTTTCTTTTATTTTCTTCTAAATAGAGCTGAATTTAGCCATTAGTAACAGAATTGCTCTGTTTGTAGCAGCATCTGTTTATAACAGAATTGCAGTTGTTTATAACAGAGTGAGGCATGTTTTCCTGGGAAATTATGGGAAATTTCAGTTCTGAGATGTCATCTTTGACTATATTCTATCAGCCCTGCTCCAGCTGCTGAAGTGTATTTGGTTGTGGCCTCCATGGAGCCAATACTCTTTCCATAAAACAACCAAGCTCAGCTCACCTCTGCGGTGATTCCTGAAGCCTGTGAGAAACCTTCTGGCTTACTTACCCACTGACCATCCAAACCCCAGCTTCATCTCATGTTGTAGTTACAGGGCTTCCATTATTCATGACCCACACATGGTGTTTAAATAAAAAATAAGCTGAGGTGAATATATTTTGTCCAGGCTTACTGATGGCTTCATAACTGGGGAGCACTGGTGCACAGAAGGCTGTGATGGAGTTACGAGAGGCAATGACATGCCATGTAGCTATACAACCTGTGTATTCACTGAGAGTAAGATGTACACTCTAGAAGGAAATAATTTTCTTTCTGTTGGGTTGCTATCTTTCATCAACAGGTGAAAAACACTGGAACCACACACACACACAAAGCTCTGCAGTACAAGGTGCAACTGCAGCCATGAAACACTTCTGCAGCTGTGAAACACGGACAAGGTATCTCTGAAAGTAGGAATGGTATGAAAGCAAAGCCTAAGCAAAAAGTTGTACCATTAAGAACCTTTGGCAGCCAGAAAATTGTTAATTATATGTCACCACCTACTGGTAAAATGCTTTGAAAGGCGCTTCAAAGCAGTATTCTGCAGCAGTGCTCTTGAGAAACAAGTGTTTCTTGTTTCTGTAGAACAAAAATGGTATTTATTATATGTACCTATGTATTTTTCTTTATATTTATGTATAAGTACTGCTTTCACTTAATGTATCATACTAATCATTTCTGGGGATCATACAGCTAGTTTCTGGGGATCATTTCAGAGGGGGGCTGTTCTGCAGGCTGTAGATTTTGCGCTGATAAGCTAGGTGAGGCCACCAAGGTTCCTCAAGGTGAAAACCTGGCTTTTCTGGGGTCACTGTGAATCACTGAATCATTTAGGTTGGAAAAGACCTTCAGGGTCATCGATTTCAACCATTAACACAACTGTCCCAAGCCCACTGCTAAACTGTCCCTAAGCTCCAGATCTACACGACTTTTAAACATGTCTGGGGGATGTCCTTGGGCAGCCTGTTCCAAGGCCTGAGGACCCTTTCAATACCCTTTCAGTGAATGTTGCTGTTGACTTCAACAGAATCAGGGTTTTACTATTCTCCAGCCATAAGGAGTATCTCTGTTTAGAAGGACAGCTGCCATCACACAGGATCCCATACTGAGGGAGCAGTTCAGAAACTAAAGGTCCTTGTATATACAGAATATCTAAAATGCTATGAGTAAAACAATATTAAAGATGCTGTAGAGAATAATGCCAATGAATTTAGTTATTTAATGACCTACACAATCTATAATAAGCTCATGCTGCCACAGTACCTCTCTGCAGCACTATTTTAGCAAGCCTTGATACTGCTCTAAAGGCCGATTCTGTCTTTATCGTACTCTGTCTTCTGCAAAATTTGTGAATCATCTGACTCCAGGAAAATAATGTGCTATTTCTTTTTGGGGCTTGATTATTATTTATTTTTCTGTAGGTTGTTAGAACACCATATGGTAGCGATACAGCTCTTCTGTAAACCAGTACCTTTGACTCTGTAATTTACTATTTTTCTTGAGGAAGCTCTCTGCATACACCATGCCTTGTATTTGCATTAGGATAATCAACATTAGTGGGCTATAAAAGCTGGACAGGCTTGGGAACTGGGTTTATCTGCATCCTGTTCCAGGTAAATTTCCCCACAACATTTAAATTATAGCATGGACAGGCATCTCCTCTAATGGCCAAGCTAATATTTGTGCATTTATGTCAGAGCCTCCTCTGAAGGTATCTATATATCAAACAATGGACTTTGCCTGCTTACACCATATCAGTTCATTTTCTTGCTGGGATTGTTCTTTTGAGAATATCAATTCAAGATTTATTAACCTGCCCATCAAAAGCATGAAATTACAATGCAAGCTTTATAAACTAATTCCCATTAACAAATACCATCCTTTCATTTGAACAAGGCTGTTTTGATAGTACACTGTGTTCTGGCATGATGGGCTTCCTTAAAACTGTAGAAACTGTAGAGAAAGGAACTATTAAACCTGTTGTTGCTGGTAACAATTATGAAAATTATTATCTGACTTACTTTTTTTCCCTGGATATAGCAGAGAAGAAACTGCAAAGAAAGAGAGCAATTATGAAGGAGGAAACCGATGAGAACTGATGTGGGAACAAAAGCATGGAGAGGAAATGGGTGGTAAACAAAACCTGAGGAGTTATTATCACTCAGTATCTTCATAAAGCAGTATTCTCTTTTTTTTTTTTAGGCTCAGGAGTTAATTGTAGAGAAACTGCTGTTTTATCCCAACATCCTAATTGCAGGTAAACAAAGCACTGAAGAGGGAGAAATCAAAGCTCAGATGCGATTACAAAAATGATGCAATTGACTACTAACAAATAGTTATTGTAAGAAAGATGGTTGGGTAAAAAGCCAGCGGAGGATTTCTTCAGTACAGTTGCTGCATTGGCCATAACCGGCTGTTCTGGGCTGCCCCAGCAGATGGAGCAGGGAAGGTAAGAGCACCTTCTGCCTCACTTTGCTTTCCTGTACTTGAATGTTGTGTTTTCCCTATCGCCATGTGCTACCTTTTTATCTTAGAGTGTGTCCTGGAGTATAAAAGTGCAGAATGTTAGCGCTTTTCTATACTGCAGTGCAGAATGTTAGTGCTTTTCTGTATTGCAGTAGAAATGTGTCTCGATCCTTTTCTGTGATATATTCCTCTTCATGATCATATTTCTATGAAGTCAAAGCTTTTTTTCCCTTCTTGTTGGCAGTGAACAAAGTCTTTGTGCAGAAGCAAACCAGAATAAGGCATGTGTTGTGTTAGATATAGCATGGAAGCAACATCAAAGTCTGAAGTTGCTCAACTGTTCAGATTAAAGTAGAAAGGGGTTAATATGGGACTTCATAGACAAGCTGTCCAAAGCACAGTCCACCAGCTTCGCATGTGAATCAGCCTTCTGGGCTGAGATAATTGAATTGCAGTAATGCAGACTGCTGACTTGAGAAAACATCTGATGTTTTAACAAGTAATTCTGATTTTCCACTACCAGAATTGCTGAAATACTGCATTTTCCTGTTACTGTCTAGTGTTTTTATAGTAATTTCAACTATAATAGGCAAAGACAAAAGATTTACCTCTCACAGCTTTGCTCTGCAGTTGAAAATATTTTACCTCAAACAGAAAAACAAAAGAGGGAAAAACTGCATCAAACATGGTGATGTAGGAAGAACATGACGAATAAGGGATGAGAGGTAAGTGTTGCAGAGAACAGTAGCTGAGGGAGATAAAGACAAAAGTAAGAGAGAAGCACTGAAACAGTGGCAAATTTCACAAATGGGAACTAACTGTTGCTTTTTCTTAACAAACATGGGTGCTCCAGTAGCCATATGGCTCCTGACTGATGGCTCGTGACTGAGCTCATAAACAGGTTTGGTGTGGTCTGAAAGGCGGTGGCGGACATCCAAAGAAAACCACTCCAGTTACAGAAAGCATCTGACTTGCTGAGTCAGTGCAGAGACAGCTCCCAGAAGAGCGAGGGCTCTGTGCCAACACCACCAGTACATGTCTTTAGATGAGCCACCTTCTTATCACTCATGGCAATTCAAGTTCCCAGAACAGCCTCCCCCAGAGTCTTTTGAGGCTGGTCTTAAAGTTTTCCAGTAGTGACAGCAATGAAAGGGAAATTCTAATTGTAACTGCTCAGCTGTAGAAATTTTTGATGGGTGCAAGCTGGAACATAGGCGGTTCCACTTAAATATAAGAATAAGCTTCCTTGTTGAAGATGACAGAGCACTGGAACGGGATGCTCAGAGAATCCTTCTCTGGAGACATTTAAAACCCACTTGGACATTTTCCTGTGCGACTTGATCTAGGAGATCCTGGTCTGGTAGGGACATTGGACTAGATGATCTTCCGAGGTCCCTTGTAATCCCTAACATTCTGTGATTTGGAATGGGAGTGCTCAAGGCCCTTGAGCTCAGGGGCCACCTTTGGGCAGCAGAGATGGACTGGGGAATGGACCTATGACCTGTCTGAGATGCCCCGTGATACCTGAGACACTGAATCCCTGGGGAAGCAGTTAAACTTACCTTTACTGTGAAATATTTGCCTTATTTCTACCGTGCCTACTTTCTGTTTCTAGTCTTTACAACATGAAAACAAAGAATACAGATTTTTAAACACAGAAACATATGTCAGAGATAGGAGGAGCTGTTCAGGCTATTTAAATCATTTTCAGAGAACTCCTACTTGAGGATTAGGCACAGGAGAAGCATAGTCACCCCTCCTGCCTGCCCACATAGCACTCAAATCCACCCCTTCCTCTGCTCTTCTGTCTCCACTCTCATAGGACTGATTCAGGGCCAGGCATGAAGGAGCCTGTTGTCTGCAGAACCCCTTCTGTTGTAATAGTGGTAAGGTGAATAATATATGAGGTGAGAAGAACATACTACTGCTCACACCCAGGACCAGCTGGCAGCAGAACTGGATGCTCTTCTCACCTCTGCCACAGAGCTACCCTGCGGTGACAAACAAGTCATAGAATCATTTTGGTTGGAAAAGATCTTTAAGATTATCAAGACCAACAACTCTTCTTGCCAGCCTCTCCACAAGCAGTTTCTATCTTTTCCTTATTTTCCAGTTGCTCCACAGAAACCCTAGAGCCTCATTTACAGCAGTGTTGGGGGCACACAACCATGAATACAGTCAGGAAGATGGTGATTTAACAACTGTATTCTCACCAACATGACACACAACTTTGTAGGACAGACAGCCTAGCACAATGCATTACAAGAAGAGTGCCTGAATTCCCTGCTCTGTATCCTGGGAATTATGATGGGAAATAAATGAGCAATTGTTTGCATAGCACTCAGACACTGGACTGTTACTTGGAAAAGATAGTGACAATATTAGTATTTCCATCTTTAGAGCAGAGTTGGAATAACTGACATGAACTCAGGCATGAAACTGCCAACAAGGAGTGGAAAATTATACATTCACTGAGCACCATCCACCCTGTAGGCTGAGGAGGGGCCAAGGGATCATTACATCAGCCTTAAAAAACAGGATCAACTACACTTGATCAGGGAGTCAGGAACAAAGTGACAGAGTAAGTTTTATTCCTGTAGTATCTAATGTTTAGTATCTTACTAAAACACAGCTCCTGTAATGTAATTTCTGATGGATAACCAGGCTTTATGATTAAATTCTTGGGTTTAGATACAAACTCCAAAAATTCTTATTTACAAAGTTTAGAGGTGTATTAGCACAGCTCAGAGCAGTGCAGCACAGTCACTTAAGCTGGTTTGGGGTAGGTTTGTTCTAGAAACACAAACCATATGTCAAGACACTCCCTGCTTCCAGCAGGACCTGTTAACTCGTCACAACTGCCCCAGGGACAGAACTATTCCATTTCCCTTACTGATAGTATGCTGTCCTGTTTGGAGTGACCAGAGGTAATGTCTTGTTCCTGAATGGGTAGAGGTTTTCCTAACAAACAAAAGCTTCCAGCTTCAAAGGAGAAAGATGATTTCTTCTCTAACAACTGTATGTTATTTTATTAAGATGTTTGCAGCAGCTGCGACTGATGCTGATAAAGAGGTGGTTTCCATTGTGCTTTGAAAGTTGGCACACTACCAACTAAACCCCACAAACAGTACACGGGCAATGGACAATTACCATACTATCGCCCATAGGTGTTCTAATTTCAGTAAGTGAAATCCAATAACTCAGCCATGTGTTCCATCTGTCTCACACAACAGATAATCTTTTTGATAATTCCTTAAGAACTAATTCAAAACCCATTTTTTTGGAAAATTCACCTCTCACTCTGTAGAGCTACCCTGTCTTTATGGAGTTGTTAGAAAGATACGGCCAGACTCTTCTGCTGCTTTCCTCTCCACGCTGTGGGGCACAGAAGTATCTCACTTTCCTCAGGTTCTCACTTCACATCCCAGAGCAACTAAGAAATGTGCCATTCCCTTCCCAGACCTTTACTTCTTCTGTAGCAGAGAGTTAAGATGTCCAATAGAAGAGCCCAACAACTTCTGGGTCTGGCTGCGAACAGGAGGAAGAGAGTGGAGTTGGGACCTAACTTCCTTCCTCAGTGATGGTTGACTGGTAGACTTTCAGTGGCCACACTGGTTTAGCTGAGGAGAAGCCTTAGGGCCCTCAGCACATTAATTTTCTATATTAAAACCAAGATTTGACAACAGGTAAAAGCAGCAGCATAGACCCCTGGTGATGAAGAACTGATGCTGAGGAAGCTCATGCTAAAAATAAGTCAAACGTGTAATAATTATGAGGATTGAGTATGAAATCCTCTTTCCAAGCTTGTTCTGGATTTCCCTGCCAGAGAATCACAAACTGGTGGGGGTTGAAAGGGACGTTTGAAGATCGTCCTGCCTAACCCTCCTGCTTGCTGCATCACTTAAAAGAGATCCCACATGCAGGTGGGTTTTGCATTACTTCAGAGCAGGAGACTCCACAACCTCCACAGTCCTGTCCTCTCTCTGTACAGTACATCACAATGTTTGCAGGGGAGCTTCTCCAGTAAATGTTCTCTGTAGATGAAGAGAACACAGCAGTGGAGAAAGCCCAGCTGGGTGCTGGACCATGAGTCAGATAACACTGAGCCCGGCTGAGGAAAATACAGAATAAAGCAAATACGAGGCAGTTCACTTTATTACTGGGGGGAAAAAAAACCCTAGAGATTTTTAAACACACTGGTAAACAAATAGACAATACACTTTTTTCTTCATGAAGGTGCCAGCTGAAGGCAAATGAGTGATGATGCCCCTGGAGAACTGTTCCCAGTACAACTTAAGGACAACCTAAGCTCCTCCAGAGGCCACAAAAGCAGTTAGGAGGGCTGGGACACCCATCCTGAGAGGGCAGGCTGAGAGAGTTGGGGGTGTTCAGCCTAGGGAAGGCTCCAGCGATGCTTCAGTGTAGCCTCTCAGAGCTTCAATGGAGCCTACAAGAAAGATGTGGGCAGACTTTTTAGCACGCAGCAGAATGAGGGGTAATGATTTTAAACCGAAAGACGGGCTATCTGGGTTAGATAGCAGAACAGCTTTGTTGCACGGAGTGAGGGTGGTGAGACCCTGGCCCAGGCTGCCCAGAGCTGCGGGTGAAGCCCCATCCCAGCTCAGGACCTTGGAGCTCAGCACAGTCCGCTCTAGCTGCACTATCCCTGCTCACGGGGAGGCAGGTTGGCCTAGATGAGGTTTGAAGGTCTCTTCAACCCAGCCCACGACAAAAAGTACGGACCGCTGAGAACCGCCCTTCCCCGTCCCCTCGCAGCGCATGCGTTAGCCGGGCCCGTCCCAGCGGCGCTGCCGGGAGCTGGAGGAGTCGCCGCCGCCGCCGCCTCTACCTCTGTCCGTGCTGAGGCCCCGACCAAGGTAAAGGAGGGGCGGGGGGCGGCTGGAGGGACCCGCAGACCCCACTTTTTCACCACCTCTTTCCTCCTCACAACGACGAGGTGAGGAGGGAAGGCGGGGGTGGGGAGAGAGTGAACGGGGGAGAAGGGGGAGACGGAGGGTCCGAGGTGGCTTCTGAGCTCTGAAATGGAGGCAGCAGGTCCTCAGCTCGGAGCCTCGTTAGAGGCGGCTCCAGAGAACATGTCTTGCATAACACCTTCTCGGTTCCTCTCGTCTCGGCCTTGCGTGGAGGGTTTGTCCTGCGTCTGCTTCAGAGATGGCTTTTGGGGTTCGCTCCTGGAAGTGGAACTCCGTGGTTCAGTGTGGGACTAGAGGAAATGGCTGCGAGCCGTGCTCGGGGCCGTTTGGGCTGGAAGAATTAGGAAGAATTTCTGCTCTGAAAGGGTTGTTGGGCACTGGAAGAGGCTGCCCAGGGCGGTGGTGGAGTCACCGTCCCTGGAGGTATCTAAACAATATGTGGACCAGGTGCTTGGGGACACGGTTTAGTGGTGACTGGCAGTGCTGGGATGAAGGTTGTGCTTGATGATCTTCAAGGTCTTTTTCACTCAGATTCTGTAGGCACTGGCTCTGTGTCCTGCTGTTAACAAAAGATGCTTGTGGGGGGTTTTGTTTCGATTCTGGCTTTTTCCCCACCCCCAGTACTGGCTGCTAGTGCCTTCAGAGACCAAAATCGGAGTTTTAGGGTTCAGCTGGATGTTGCTGCCTTTATTTCCACTTGTTCTGACCCGGAGGGAATGCCTGGAAGCCCATCTCCTTCTGGCCATGTCACCAAGGGTGGTTAGAGATTGCTGTCACCTGAAATACTTTATGCTGGCATCCCCAGCGTGTATATCATGAGAGCCAATCTTTCTGTGTCTCCAGTCAGTGGCCCAGCACTTCTCTTCGACAAAACAGGATCTGCTTGAAGTCAGACTTCCCAGCAAAAGCTACTGAGAAATGGGGAGAGGTCTTCAGTGCTGGTTTTGTGAGTCATTGGTTGAGTTTTGTGCTGTTCTTACCCCTTCAAGCTCATCCTTTGGCTTTCACTTTTGTTTTCTTGATCAAGGAAAGTAAATTTAGTGTTAGTGTAGATGATTAACAGAAAAGGAGGTTTGAGTGACTCACATTTTGTGGTAGCCACTCCCTCCATGGCCTAAAGCCATTACAGCTCCCGCTGAATCTCTTGGATATATTGCGATCAGAATATTTCAAGTCAATGTTAGAATCATAGAGTTGGAAGGGACCTTAAAGATCGTTGAGTTCTACCCCCCCTGCATAGGCAGGGGCACCTTAACTAGATCAGGTTACTCAGAGCCCCATCCAACCTGGCCTTGAACACTTTCAGGAACAGGGCAGCCACAACTGTTATGGGCAACCTGTTCCATTTTTGCTCGGAGAAGTTGTGGACAGGATCTTCCTGCAAGTACTGGTGGTCTTTGACAGCAGTAGTTGTTACTTTAAGCAAAATACAGTCTTTTTGCTCTACCTAACAAGGATTATTTGCTACCGCTCCTGGTGTAGAATTTGAAAATGCCATATACAGGTTTGTGAGATCACTGCATTCTACCACAGGTGTGATGGCTATTCTGGTTGTTTGGTTAAAAAACCAATTTGTCAGTGGTGGGGCGATGAAGAAGGAGTTGGTAACAAACCCTTCAGCTGGGGAGCCCTTTAAATGTGCCTGTTTAAAGTATAAACTTTCCCAGGCTTCAGCTGCATTTGGCTTAGATGCAGCAATTAGGCAGAAATGCCCATGGCAATTAATTATTACAGCGATACAGGCCACACGCTCACTGCTGAGATCTGTGTCGCGTTCAAGGCACACTGTTTTGAAGTCATAATTGTAGCCTGACATGATACTGGAGCTGTTAGGCACTGCTGAACAAGTAGAAAAACTGTCAGTGAGCTTCCTGTAATACAAAGAGACATCTATTTTGTTACTGCAGTATCACATTGGGCATTGGCATATGGCATTTTCAGAAATCAACTTAATATCTGCACTTGGAGAACTAATAGCTCGAGGTTTCCTGCCAGATTGCTACACAAATAAGGCCCTCTTATTCTTTGCATGAGAAAAATCTCCAAACCGAAAGTTTTTATAGAGCTGTGCCTTATGTAACTTGCCTAACTCTTTTATGTGTAATGTTTCTGTCCCTCTTCTGCCTCCTCCCCTTGATAACACGTTCCCGTGTGTTGGTGTGAAATGTTTTGTTATGGTTCTGTAAAATTCAGCTGACCTTGGTGGAACTGTTGAGCAGAAGAGCTCTGGCTAAATAAGATTTATCAAAGTCTCGGGCAGCTGGCTCAGAGCAGAGCTGGGTGTCAGTGTGGTGCCTTTAAGGATCATGTGAAACGGTGTGGGGTTTTTTTCATTCTTCTTCCCCCTTGCTTTTCTTTTGTTGTGTTACTTCCTGGTAGGTTGTCACAGGGCTCTCCCAGTATCACATGAGAGCCGGCCTGCAGCCTTGGCGTGTTTCGAAACTCCACTGCCGGAATCTTGCTGCTTTATGTTCACTTTTTGCAATTAATGTGTTGCCAGTGTTCAGGGGAAGCCAATTCTTTTTAGTGGCTTTGTTCTGGAACATCGGAGCTGATCAAAATGTTCAGATACTTTGAATAACAGAATGAAAGCTTCAGCACTTGTGTGTAAAATACTGTCGCAGTTGGGAGGAAGAGGGTGATTAGATTTTTTCCTCTTAACACTCATCCTGGTCTCCTAATGTCTTTGCAGTACGTGTGAAACTATTTTCTCTTTATGAGCATCATTCTTGTTGAGACACAAACTTTGACAGTGTTTTGTGTATTAAATAAAGCCTGTTAAGCAAAGGCTATTATTGATAATGGATTATATGGGTTGTCTTAATGGAATTTCACTGCTGTGCCAGGTGTCTGCAGTGCTAAGACTTGTAGGTCACAGATCAGCTGACTTGGCAGGTCACAGGGTAAATATCTCATGCTAACTCTGCTTTCTGTTTGCTTTTTTGTGTTTTTTTTCAGGTCTTCCCTCTACCCAGTAGAACTGCATGAAAATGTCTCTCTATCCTTCACTGGAAGATCTGAAGGTGGACAAAGTTATTCAGGTATAGAGGGCTTTAATAGGATAAATTTTGATGGCAATAATAGACTTGTTGATTCTTAATCTAGGGGAGAGGAGACTTTTACTGTGATATATCATAGACTCACAGAATGGTTTGGGTTGGAAGGGACCTTAAAGACAATCTAGTTCCAACTCGTCTGCAGTGGACAGGGACTCCTCACTAGACCAGGTTGCTCAAACCCCATCATTGTACCCTAAAAGGTGAAAGATAAGCTGTGTGTTTTGTATTTGAATATAATACGGTTTGATTTACCACTGCTAGCTGCAGTGATTTTGTTTTATGTATTCATTTATAGTCATTTGTGTATTGATATGTTTGGGTTTGTTTAGGGTTTTTTATAAGTCTTAAGTAGACAAACATCATCAGTCGGATATATCAGCTCTGATGTGATGAATAGGTACTGACTGGATGGATAGGTTTTGAGTAGTAAATGTGCTGCATCTCATTCCTGGTGTCAAAACCTGTGGCAGGAAGTTTTCATGATCTGCTGGGCACAAAAAAAAGAGCACTGACTGTCTTAGTGTCACCTGGAATCACAGGCTTGTCTGCTGGCTGTTCCATGGCACTGACCCTTTCTCTCATTAGATAGGATGGTCTCCTCTGTGTGTTAAGCCTTGTATAAGAATATTCATATTGTTATTAGACAGGATATGTATGAAAAATTATCTGTAAAATGAAACAATAAGAAACCTCTTTAATGGGTAAAACCCCATGAGACATTTGACACAGATGTGTTTTCGCCTTCTTCAGTGTTTTTAGCTAGGGAAGAAAACCATGTTATCCTCCAAGTTTACATGATAGTGAGCTGTTTGAGGTGGTTGCTGCTTCTGTCCTCGACCTCCTCATTAGGAAACTGTATGAAGCAGTGAGGAGAAAGAAGTAGGGTAACTCCATGCTGAGTCCTGTAGCTTTTGAACAATAGATACAGGTTCTGTCATTTTACAGAGCAGGGGTTGTCCTCGCCCCTAGTCTTGCTCACACACTCAGCAGGGTTTAAAAACTTTGAGTGTTGGTTTTACAGGAATTAGTTTGTGTGGAAGAGGTGTCTGGTGCCACTCACAGGCACTGTGAATTAGGATTTCACAGTATTTCAGTACAAGAAGGACATTGAGATGCGGGCGTAGTTCTGAAGAAGGGAGACAAAGTTTTTGAAGCATCTGGAGAACAAGCCTTGTGAGGGGTGTGGTTGAGGGGGCTGGTGCTCATTAATCTGAAGGAAGCTGAGGGGAGACCTTATTGCTGCCTACAACTGTCTATAAGTAGGTTGTGGAGAGGTGGGTACTGGTTTCTTCTCACCAGCAACCTGATCCTGCTTGAACAGGAAGCTTGGGCCCCTAGAGGTCCCTTCCAACCTCGAATGATCTGTGTATAACCAGTGACAGGACAAAAGGAAATGGCCTCAGGTTGCTCCAGAGGAAGTTTAGGTTAGGCATTAGGAAAATCTTTGTAATTGAAAGTGTCATCAGGCCTTAGAGCAGTCTGCCCAGGGAGGGGATTGAATCTCCATCCCTGACTGTGTTTCAAAGTCGTGTAGGTCTGGCTCTTAAGGTCATGGTTTAGTGGTGGCCTTGGGACAGCTGGGTTAATGGTTGGACTCTGATCTTATAGATCTTTCCTAACTTGATGAGTGAGATGCCACTCAAGACAGCCTTTGAGAAAACTCATGTTGGGGGTGGGAAGGGATGCAGAGTCAAGACCATTTTGTTACAGATTCCCAGTGGTTGGGTGTTCTTGTTTTATCAGCAGGAAAGATTGTCCTTCTGGATCTGTGTGACAGCATCTCCCTCCTGCTGACTGTAACACGAACCAGGGGGTAATTCTGAGTGTGGTTGTGAGAGAGGGGAAGGGAAGTAAACACTGTTGTTGCTAAATACCATGCTTTGAAGAGTAAGCCATTCTGTTTTCATTGGTATTTCTGGTATCAAAGGTGGAATTATTTGCTGGTCCTCAAAACGGCATTATAAAAAAGACCTCAGGACAGAAGGGGGCAGAGTACTGACATGCAGAGAAAGTCTGCATCCACAGATTTTTCTAAAAAAAACAGCTTCCTGAAGATAGAGGACTATGAAGGTTTCTATTTTTAAGCACTGTTTCCTTAAACCTGTGAGGTAATTTGACCCGTCTTGTGTTCAATGATTTATGTGTCCTGTTCAGCATAATGTTTCACTGTGTGTTTAGTAATTTCCCCTTCAACTATGACGTTCAGCCTCACCAAGTCTGTTTGGCACAGCTATTCCTGTAACACTTGAGGCCAAAAACATAGGTGTGGTACTAGGGAGGGAGGAAGGTTCTTATTTTGATACAGTCTCTTGTATTTGAGAGTCAGTAAGTGGTATAGAAAGTAAGCTTAGTGTGTTGGTGAGCAGTGTGGAAACGTCATTGTACAAGGTCCAATTCTTTCTAGAAGTATTAAACTAGTAGCATCATGTGTGGAACCTGTAACCAGCCAGAGATTCTGGAAGAGCTCCTGGGTAATGTCTGTAAATGGTGAAAAGCTAAAACTGCTGTGGGAAAGAAATACAAAACACTCTGCCAGGGTCAAACCTTAAAATTACAAACATATAAAGCTTTGTCAGCCAGGTTTAAAGTGTCTTTTAAGGCTCTTTACATGTCTTGATGACAAAACCAGAACAGGCTGATGGTAAAACCTCTCTGTGTTGTAAGCAATCTTGGAAATTGATTCTCTGGCAGCATGTTGTACTGAAATTATTTATTTCAAAGAAAAAGATTGACTTCAGATCTTCACAATGAATAATAACTGGAATATACAAGAAAAAAATTTACTCTCTTGCCTGCATAACAAAGACTTTATGGATGGTTTTCTTTCTTATACCAGATCATGTATGTGTCTTTGCTTTTAGGCTCAGACTGCCTTTTCTGCTAATCCAGCAAATGCAGCAATCCTGTCTGAGGCTTCTGTTCCTATCCCTCATGATGATGGTAAGCTCATGTGCTGTGCTTCCTGGTGATGTGGAAAGCAGTTATGAAATGCCAAAGTGAAGAATTCAGTCAAAAATACCCATAAACATACAGCCCTCGTTTGCTAAGGGTGAGACCATGTCTTTTTGGAAATGCCAACACCCACATTGGTAAAAGGAGTCAAAAAACAGGGTTTGCTTATAAAAGGAAGTTGTGGCAAACAACCTCTTAACTTCCCTTAACTTTACAAAATCTTTTAGTGAACTGAAATAAACAAGATTTGCTGTTGGTACTATTGGAGGTGGTTTTAATTCTTCATTCTGCTTTTGTCCTTATTTTTCACACACGTGTTTATAGACTTTAGAGAGCAGCTTGGGTCTGTGTCTCTTCCTTTTCCATATGAGCTTGCTTAGAACCAAACACAAATCCGTCTACAGAAATGGAAGGTAGAACTTAATCTTGCCATGCCATCAACATAAAACTTCCACCTGATATTTGGATCAAATATCTGGTGGGAAATCCATCAGACCTAAAGTTGAACATCTTGCACCCATTTCTTCCCTTTTCCCCATGCACGTGACCTCCAAGATGATGTGCAGGGGTGTTTGAAGTCAGAGCCTGGGGTTAATGCTTGGTCTAAAAGGCCTAAAGTCTATGACCAGCAGCCAGAATGCTGGTTGATTGCGTGTTAAAGTTTGTTGGATGTCACTTTCTGTTCTCCAGAGCTTGAATTCTCCTGTAGTTTTCGTACCTGCTGGCACTAATTTTGACATTTACTTGAGTTTGAATTGCTCAGGATCTGCGTGTGGATGAAGAGTTGATTAATCACGTGATACAAACAGACAACTACACCAACTATAGATGTGCCAAGCCTGCTAGGAGTCCCACTGTCCTGGCAGAGGCAGGAGGACATACAGCATCCTGATGTATTCTGCTGTTGGGAGGTCTTGGTGTTGAGTGACAGTGTAGTAAAACCAGTGGAGATTGATCCCTTGTTCTGGTCTTTGATGAAGAACATGGGGAAGATGGAGGCTTGCTAACTGGGTATAATCCTAAATGCAGGCAGAACCATAAGAAATATTAATTAAAAGCTTATTAATCAATACCAGTGAAATGACAAGCTGATAGATAGACAAGCAGTTTAGAAGTAAGATCGGAAGGCTTTCATGCAAAGCAGCAAGTAAACGTGGTTACTGAAAATATTTAAGGAGCAAAACGGTCTCTTGTTTTGACTGGAATTCACCTTCCAGTGACCTTCATTCCTTCCCAGAAAAGTTACTTTCTATTTCTGTTCAAATGTGGATTCTTAAAATAGCTGGTTTTATACATGTGCCCATAAATGAACGCTAGAAGATAGCTGAGAGCTTTATGAACTGGGGAGCTCTCTTATCTCTGAGGCTGTCTCCTGCACCAGCTCACCTTGTCTGTCCCCACTGATGTGGTGAGAGCAACACGTGGATTCTTGGGAGCATTCAGAGCTGCTACTGGTTAAATGGCACCAGTTTTCTGTGGAACTTTAAGAGCGGTGTCAAGCTTATTTCCGGAGTGGTTCCGCTCAAGGTCTGACAGGTCTGTCAGTTTAGCTTCCTCTCACTTGTTCCACTCCCCTCCTCTGGGTTTGTGCTGTAAAGGATTAGTTTAGCTACTGGAACTAGAGTCTGTAAGCTCTTTATCTCAGCCATGCTGCTTGTCTCTGGTTACTTTTGTAAGTAGGGTTGGAACAACAGTCCTGAGTCAAGTGCATCTTCCATCGCAGTTGTCAAATGGCATGCGTTGCACTTAGCACAAGATGTAGTGAAGTAATTGTACAAGTGAAAGCGGTAGCTGCTCATTCTGTTAAACCAACACTTGTTTTGACCTTTTCTTGTATTGTTTTCTCTCCTGTAGGTTTATACCCCAGATTATATCCAGAACTTTCTCAGTATATGGGCCTGAGCCTCAGTGAGGAAGAGGTGCAGAGGAACCTGCCAGTGGCAGCAGCTGCTCAGCCACAGGGTGTAGGTACCAGTCAAACATGTTTTAGAAAGCAGAAGTATAAAGACTGAATATACATCGAGCTTTCTAGAGAGCAAACTATTATTTGGGTACCACACTCAACTGATGCGTTAATTATTTTAAGTAACAGGGTCTGTTTAAATCTGGTCTTAAATGGAGGAATGTATTTCCAGTTACGGGGGAAGTGAGGAGGAGCTCTTGGTGTGACTTGCGTGTTGTTTTTACAAGATCTCTGCACATAAACTGACGTTGCTATTTAAAACCATTAAAATCAAGTTTTCTGGCCTTTCTGTTTTAATCAGCAACTGGTAACGCGACCTTCTACTAATTACATGGTAGCGCCAGTGACTGGAAATGATATTGGAATTCGCAGGGCAGAAATTAAGCAGGGCATCCGTGAAGCAATTCTGTGTAAAGATCAAGATGGCAAAATCGGACTTCGCCTTAAGTCTGTTGACAATGTAAGTATAGACACTTGGCCTCTTGCTGCTGGGTTAAATTAGTCATGAAGTTAGTGTACGGTCACAAATGGTCTTCTTGCTTATTTGTTACTGGTATTGTAAAATCCTTCCTGAGATCAGTAACTAGATCTCCAGCTCCCTGGACTAGGTTCTAAATTTACAGCAGCAAGTTACTTACTTCTGTGTAACACCCTCCCCTGTTTTCTTTTCTAGGGTATATTTGTCCAGTTAGTTCAGGCAAACTCTCCAGCATCCCTTGCTGGCCTGCGGTTTGGGGACCAAGTTCTGCAGATCAATGGTGAAAACTGTGCGGGATGGAGTTCTGATAAAGCACATAAAGTTCTGAAGCAGGCCTCTGGAGAAAGGATTTCGATGATCATTCGGGACAGGTACAGCCAACGACAGATACAGGCTGTCCTTACCCATCTTGGAGTAATTCTGGGGGGCCTGGGTGGGCCTTTGCTTGAGCACCATAATCAGTCTGCCCATGTACTTCGGAAGCAGAGATCCTCAGAAGTATTCCCTTTGTGAGGAGCAGCCAAACCCTAATTAACTTAGAAGCGTTTAGTGTGCACTGACATAGGGTCTTTCAAGGTAAACTTGAAAGGAGTGATAGTGCCAGTCATATTTAAACTCTGCATTCAGGAGATCTGTGGGGGTTTTTTAGATACAACCTGACATGCTCCTTCCTGGTTAAGAACCAAGTTGGACCCAGGATAGCTCCTTCTATCAATAACGTGCTACTTCAATCTTGTATTGATGGAAAATACTGTGGTAGGTGATTCCCTGCTCTGTCTGCCACTTCTATGCCCAACTCTTCACCTGCCTCATGGATTTACAAGCTTTTAAGACACAACATCAAGGTTTATTGTCTGTAAAGCAGTAGAAAACCTGTTGGCGAAGCATTTTTCTCCAGAATCCTGTGGCCCACTTGTGGCTGTCTAAAAACGCCTGTGCTGTTCTATCTACCTCTTCATGTTTGTAAGGAAAAGTTCATTTTTAATGGGCATTTGGTGGTTGTTGCAGCGGGTGGATCTGTCATGGGATGATTGTATTAATAATCCAGTTGGTGAAATGGCTGTAGAACAGGGAAAACCTGAAAGGTTTATAAATATTAATATAAAAATATTAACAAAATGAAGTTAAACCTAGCTACTTTCTTTAAAGTCAAAGATGCTGAAATAGTGTGGGGGTCAAAAACGCGAGTTTGTATTTTAAATGTCTTACAGGCCTTTTGAACGAATTATTACCATGCACAAGGACAGCACAGGGCACGTGGGTTTCATATTCAAGAATGGTAAAATAACCTCAATAGTGAAGGACAGCTCAGCTGCAAGAAACGGGCTTCTCACAGAGCACAACATCTGTGAAATCAACGGCCAGAATGTAATTGGATTGAAGGTAAAGTGATTTGTAATTGATGTGAGGGTAGCTGTAAGCTCTTGTGTGCCAGTGGTAATTGTGCCTTGGGAGTTGGAAAAGGATTGTGTGCGATACCGTGTTTGATGGTCACTTCTTTGGAGAAATGTGGAATCTTAAGAGTGGTTTAGGTTGGAAGGGAACTCTCAGATCATCCCGTTCCAACCCCCAGCTACGTTTTGAGGCTTCTTTGGAATTTTGTGTCTGTAGGGCAGGCAACTCATTCTCTATGCTTCTACCTGGCTAGGCTGATCCCCAGTTATCTTCAGTTGAACTTAGCTGGCAAAATGAAAGGAATAAACTTCCTGCTGACAGCCTGTGTCAAATTCCAGGAGGAATCTGTGGCTGAACATCAGTCATGCTTCTCACATTTGCGCATGGTATCAATGCCCAAACACCTACAGGGTGGTATTGCAGGTTCAGTCATTTGGCCTGAAGTTTTAATGCTCCGGGCCACAAGCTGCATGAAGTACGTCTACAAAAAGCTTTCGTCCCACAGCTTGAGTAATGCTCATGTGACTTCTTGTTGAATGGCAGGACTCCCAGATTGCAGACATCTTGGCAACAGCTGGAAACGTAGTGACCATCACTGTCATGCCTTCCAGTATCTACGAGTATATAATAAAGAGGTGGGTAGTAACCAAAGCAGCCGTGGTGTTCACTGTAGTGAAGCTGACTGTGCTTTTGAAGGTTTAATGGAACGGTAAGAGGGAATTACAACAAAAAGGCTGGAGAGGGGCTGAGGGGATCTGAAAATGCACTTGCTCTGATGTTTTGGTTACACTGGTGTGTTGTGTTCTGTTTTCAAACTAATCATGTTAGTGACACTCTCTTCTGACTTTTCCTTCTTGAAAAACCCTTTTCAAAACTTAGTTGGGACTAAGCTAGAGTTTCTAAGAACTTCCAGTAACAGCTGTCCCAGGCTCCAGATCTACACTACTTTTAAACATGTCCAGGGGTGCTGATTCAACCCCCCTCCCTCATTGATAGCCAGCGTACTTGTCCAAAGTGGTGGTGTAGAAGGCCAAATTGTATTCAGTGGCTGGCAGTGACAAAGACAGTAGTGATCAGCAGCTTTAGTGCCCTTCTAGACCTGTCTTCTGAAACTGAATGTCTTTTCCTTTTCTTTAGGATGGCAACCAGCATTATGAAGAGCCTGATGGATCACTCTGTTCCTGAAGTCTAAACTTGGTATCATGTACACGCATGCCCACATAGATAATGAAGATTCCACTAAACTTGGGCTATTATACTCCTCAGTGATTTCTTTCTTCTGCACATGAGCCTTCCTGGAGGCTGCGAGAGAAGATAATGCTGCATCAGGCACTTGCATCTATAATGGCTGGGAATGTTATGGTTCAACATAGCTCATTATTCACGAACAGCAAAACTTGTAGCCTTACTTGTTTGACAGATGTGAAATTCCAGCTGCGTTACAACTTCTTGTAGGCCTTTTGTTTAGTTTACTGCCCCTCTAAGCCATTGCAGCAAACGGAACCAAGTATCCCCTGCAGAGTTCCGAGTGACGCAGGGCGATGCCGTGCTTTGTATGCTTAAGAGAAAAATGAGTATTTTTACTGCTTTCTGTTCGCACGAGTAGATCTGAAGTAGCTCATTAGCAGCCTGGGTAGTAGTAGTTGATGTTTTGTTCCAGTAGTGCTGTTTACACGGGGATGCCAGCTGAGCTGAAGGCATCCTCCCGTAAGCAAGTGTAATGATTAACATAGTGTACAGACACCCAAATCTTTTTATTACTTGTTATACGAATTGTAACTAATGTGCTTATCTCTTGCCTTAACCATGTTCTTAAGGGTTCAAAAATAACCAAATAAATGACGGAAACTTCAGGGACTCTGTCCGCACATACGTAAGCTGAGCTGAGCCTGGCTTGTTTTGTTTAGGTTGGTTTTAACCAACAAGAAATATGCTGTGCCATCTTACTTCAAAAGCTGTTTTAAACCAGAGTGTCCAGCTGAGGCTTTAAGTGAAGAGGAGTTAAATTAACTTTTCTTTTTAGTGCAGTTTGGAGGACTTGCTGTGCTCTTGTAGCTTTCAGCTGTGAAATCCCTAGTTACTGAACTTTAGTCTTCCTCACAGTGGGCAGCAGCAAAAAGGTAAAGCAAGTAATGTTCACGTAAGTATTACTTGTTGTAAGATGGGTGTGGGAGAACTTTCACCTCTTAATTTGGATCCAGAATTGGTTTGGGATAGGTAGTATCTTATTTACGTGGGGGCCATGCTGAGAACTTCACTTGTGAATCTGATTGCAGACCTGCTCTTCTCCCTGGGAATGGAATCCCAACAGCACAAACTCAGCTCTTCCCAAAACCCATTGTTTGCTGAAGACACTGCCATGCCCTGAATGGGGTGTTAGGGGTCAAAGCCACAGCAAGTATCCACAGTCAACTGACTGACATAAGGTAGGCAAATCCTTATAGCAAGGGACTGGATAAATGCAGGAGCTGTAGCTTCCTTCAAATTCTGTATCAGAGTTGATTTGAGATAAAAAAGACGCAAAGTAGTAACAGCAGACAGACAGACAGACTGGAAGACGTCAGGCATGTTACTGGGGAAGACTTGTATCAGTACACTCCATCTCTGTGTAACTGGTCTCTGTCCAGGGATCAATTGTACAATTGGCTTTCTTCCAGACTAATACTAATGGTGTGTTTAAGTAAGAAAAAGCAGAACTGAATGTCTTAATCTCTGCAGACTCAACAGTACCTTAGACCAGCTCCCGTAGTGTTCATACACAGCTTAGCTAGTTCGAAGGGTTGGTTACAGGATGTACATAGGTGCTGTCATCAGATGTGGCACTGACCTGCAAGCACCCTGCTTTAGTTCAGCATGCAAATGCTTCTGCTTCAAAACCAGCTCAGAGAGCTGTCATGCATTCTATATAAATCAAACAATGACTGCGAGTTAAGAGCTCTTTAATTACAGAAAAATAGGTCTTTAATTTCATCTGATATAATTCTAGACAGGTGCTTTGAGTATGATAGTCCATGACAAACAAATGCGCATGCTATGGAAGTTAAGAGCTCTCCATGAAGTCACCATGCCGTAGGAAGCTGTAACCGAACAGCTTCCTAGCTGACTGAACTTCATCATTGCACGCAGTTAAGTTCCTTTAAAAGGCTTGGTTTAAAATCAAGAGTTCGTTTCAGCGGTTGGAGGGAAAGGCACTTCAGTATTGCAGTTTCCAGAACATGATTTGTTTGTCTTCCCCTCCTGTAATAACACTGCTGCACTGGTCATTCATCCACATGGACGTTACAGCTCCTGCAGGGAAAATGCCCACACAAATAAGCAGCCAAACAAGAAAAGACAGTGAAAATAGAAGTGGTGTTTGAGATGCAGGAATGGACTTCAGGGATCGTTAGCATGGGTTATGCTGACCCCCCACATACGCTAAGAAAGATCTCGGGGAGCTTCTGGGTGGCTGCTGTTGTTCACAACCATCAACCGATCGTGTGTTGCCTCAGCTGACTGAGTACTAGTGGGACAGCAGCACTTGCAGTCTAGAGCACTGATGGCACCACTGGCAGAAGGAATCGTGGGGTAAGGGGAGGAGGTTCCTCTAGAAAAGCCCACTGACTGAGCAGGTGAATATTGAGCTTTTAAGTTCTAACAGATGGACAACAGGAATCGTCCACCCAGTCTGAGAAACACATCAGTCATACCTGTATGCCCTTTGATTCTCTCAACAACTTTTCCTCCTAGAAGGTCCCAGACCAGTAATTCACCAGACTGACTTCCTGAGAGGATGGTATTTCCATCCCACTTGAAGCATCTGCAAGAAAGTCAGAAATCAGTTCACTTCAAGCTTTTATATGAGAGACAGACACTTTCAGACTGACCAAGAATTGAAAATAGGTGTAGGAACCAGAAGGAAACTCCACCCTTTAACACGTTTTTCTCTGGCAAGGTTATTCTCAAATTATTTCAAAGGGTCATGACCCAAACCCCCTTCTCTGGCTGCCCTAGAGCCAGCCACTCCTTCCCCTGGCAGAAGGATGCAATGTGTTCCCCTAACAGGAGAGCGCTCAGTCAGCTGTACTGTCTGGTTTTAAGTGCTGTCATGAACCACTGCTGTCACTTCATGTCCCTGAAACAGCCACTTGAAGAGTGAAAAATACATTATGGATACGTTCACAGAGAGGGAACGCAGACGCGTACTCTATGCCTGCTATACCGTTAGCTCCAGTAACTAAGAATTCCATCCATTTACACAATAAACCACGAAGAACTTGATGCACTTTGATCTGTGAAGAAAGTGATTATCCTATTTTAATAGTCTGGGGGGTTGAACTAGATGACCTTTGAAGTTTAGCTCTGATCAAGCATTCTGTGGTTATGAATCTTTTCTTAGATTATCAAAACAAAACCCGAAACAATAATCGAGATTATTGAGAGAAATTGTTCGGTGAAGAGAACTTGTTGTTAAGACATTCCAGTAGCTGAGCTGCTGGATGCTTTGTCAGAATTACCTCTGCGGCTCATCAGCCGTTACGTACGATATAACCATTCCAGTCTGCACATCTGTTACTTTAAAACAGCAGTCCTCTCCTGAGCTGAGCAGGTGTCTGCTGTCTGTGCAAAGGGAAAAGAAGCAATGACAAAGCAGGTTTAGACATTTAGTTGCAGTGTCCAAAGGATGAGGCCCTGCCTGACCTACTTACAGATAATTCACTGTACATTCTAAGCAAGCAGTGGTACATAAAATTGGTTTAGAGTCTGGACACCAGTCTACAGTCCAGTATGGAACTGTGAACAATTAAATGGAGACCATGATGAATAATTCACTATGAATCTAAAAGATCTCACCACCCCCCTCAAAGCAGTAATTCCAGTAACAAGGGTCTATTACAAGAGACCAGGAAAAAGATTCCTTCCAATACTCCCAACATTAAATATCAAAGTCCAACATACCAGGACTAAAAGCAGCAGCAAACACAGTCCCAGAGTGACAAGGCAACAGGTGCAGTACCGTGGCTGTGGTAACATCCCAAATCCCGATCGTTCCCTCTTTGGTTCCGGATGCCAGCATGGTACTGGCAGCATTCAGGTCAATTGTATTCACCTAGGAAGTTAAATGACCCATTAATTCCGTGCTCCTTCATCTCAGGGCAGATGTGCAATACCCACCAAACAAGCCTAGTACCTGCAAGACAATACTCTATACAAAGCTTCTCCATTCCATTCTGTAACATTCTTAATGAAGTACAGGTACTACTCCTGCCTATAGAAAGCATAAAGGTAGGTCCCTTTGGTATTTTAAAATGCTTTTTCTTTGCAGATTACATTTCAGACTGTGATCTCCACCTAAATGCAAGACTCTGAAGTTCTTTAACCCTTAAATCATTTGACCTTTAAAAGTTACTGGTTGTTTCTAGTTGTCTTGGGTGCACTCCTTCAGAAGGACCAGAACTGCTTCGTTTCAGTAAATGTCTATGTAGTGAGCTGTTAAAAACACAACCAAGGATTTAAATTCTAAATCTCCTACTGGAGTGATGCTGGAGGCTGTAAATGAGAGGATGCACTTTCGGATCTATGATTTACAGCACATGATGTGTTTGAATCTTTGCTGTGAAACCCACTAAGATTGTTATTGCATGGTAAACAACTCAGACAAATTCTTTCTCCCTTGGCTTGCCTCTGGCAAAGATATGCTAAGAAGCAGCTGTAACAATGAGAAACACTCGACAAACATCAGTCTGTCTTTGGAAACAAAGCAGTTAGTAAGAAACCCCCAGCCCCTGCTGGAACTTTGTATGTGTAAGCTGAAGAAGACAAATGAAGAAAACTGTTTATCCTGTTAGGAGACAGGGAACAGGACACATCTTACGGCAAAAAAATCCCAAGCAATGCCTGTGTGCACACTTTCTGAACCAAGGCGCCCCCTTCGCCCACTCCCGATCCCAACCTTGACTTTAATAAGCAAATCATATTGCCAAAGAGTATTGACACAACTCACACTGACGTCATGTTCTAACTCAGCAAGCAGCTCAAAGTGGTGTTTTTTACTGCTCGAGGTCTCTCCAGGAACGCAGTGCCACACCTACAACACAGATATTTAGGTTTGCTCAAGGAAACGTTTGTATAACCCTGTTGAGTTTCCTTGGTGCTCAATTCCTACGTTACAAGGAAGGCTGCTTGCCCCTTGCCTATGTGGCAGGTGAACATGGCACCTGAACTCCTTCACACCCACAGCAGAGCCATGGGCTAACCATGACTGCAGCAGCTCCTGATAGCTTGGAGAAACCCAAGAATGGGCGTTATCACTGAACTGGAGGTGTCCCTCGCATAGAAAGCTTTGAGAAATTCTTTCCTAACTTCCAAGTTATCTTTACACCTAGGATCAGGGTGGATGGGTCTCTGGGCAACTTGATCTAGTGGGAGGTGTCCATGCCCATGGTGGCAGGCTGAAAACAGATGATGTCTGTCTTGGGTTGGAAGGGACCTCATTCTATGAATCTGTGATTTTAAGTCCAGGCACGTTCTTTAACAAGGGGAGAAGGAACTTCCTAAACCATTATACATTCTAGAAGCTGTTTCCCCTGCTCCAAGAGAATCAACAGTCAAGGTCACAAACTACATCTGAATATGAACAAATTCCACTTAAAACAGCTAGCGGAGTGTAACAAAGCCCCAACACAAACCTTCACAGTGGAATCCCAAGATGCAGAATACAGCCGCCCATCACACCAGCAGATCTTACTGACAGCATCATCATGTCCTATTAAGATCTCCTGCTGCCTTCCAAATGCAATCGAATAAAAATATCTGAGAGAAAAAGGTTACATAAGTGTTATGTCTTTGGAGAAATGTTTGCTTCTAGACATGGAATTAACTTTGCTTCTCCAGTTTCTAACTGGAAAAGATGTTAAAATACAGATAGGGTGTTGTAACAACGCATTGCTGGATCATTATCTAAACCCATAAATGTAATGGCCATGGTACTCGGCGTAAGTCAATTAAGTCAACAGGAAGTCAATACGCACATATTATTGTCCCAGGAAGAACTTACGACAGTAGTATCTCCTGGCAAGATGAGACAAGATGACAAAGCCTGTAAGAAAAAGGAAAAAAGAAGCATTCAGTTCCTTACCCCAAATAATTACCATGCTGATGGACAACAAGCAGCTTATTGCATTTTCTACACACACGAACACAGGACATACAGGTGTTGTATGAACACAAGGGCACTCAATCTCTGGTGAATATGGAGGTAGCACTGCAGATCACAACTGCATGCAGAACTGATGATCTCCTTCAAAGTACTGGTATTGCAAGGATACAGTATGGACCTCCTCACTGAAGAGACTGTGCCAGCTCACATTTAAAAGTCATGTAGATCTGGAGCTTAGGGACCTGCTTTAGCAGTGGGCTCGGTACAGCTGGGTTAATGCTTGGACTCAATGACCTTAAAGGCCTTTTCCAAACTAAATGATTCTATGATTCATCGTGTAAGTTACTGTCAATTCTAGATGCAAACAGCTGATGACACCAAGCGTGTTGCCTCATAAAAGGACCTGAGTGTGACAATCTGGAGTGACTCTCTTTGACCCAGCACAGAATATCAAATATAAAAATCTCTTTTCAACTTCAGTTTTAGAAGTAGGGGAAAAACGTTGTTCAGGGCTTGCTGTGATGTCTGCTCATTGAGGAAGGATGGCTCCAGTTCACCCAACACAGATTCCACTCTGTGTGCTTACTTTTCCTCTGTTGGATGACTCTCACTCAGCCTTGTACTAGGCTGGGATGAACACACAGGTGGAATTTAAGCTTTCTGACTCTGGTCTCAGTGGCAGTCCAAGGCTGTTCAGGAGGAGGACTCTGTTCATGCCAGACTTTCCTGTATCACAATCATAATTCACAGCAGAGCTAGCACAGAAGTGCAACCAACTAACACGCTTTTCCCATGACTGCAGAACACGCTGCATCTCCCTGGATCCCTGACAGAGTCTCCATTCACTTCACTGAATTATTCACACACAATACAATGGAGTAGGCAGGGGAAGAAAAGAAGCAGTGATATATGTTAAGAGCTGTTTTTCTGAGCAGCTTTTGAAGATTCAAGTGATCTCATTTTTATCTGGACAGCAACTTACCATGTTGGAAAAGGACACACTTCTCTGGATTGTTTTTGATTCTTTGGAAAACATCTTCAGCGTTGAATCTGGGGAATAAACAACAAGAATCTTGCACCTGTCAGAAGATTAGGGCCACTAATCTGTACAAATACAGAACTCAAAGGTCCTGGCAATACCTCATTTAAGTATGCTCTCCGTATTACTCTCCGTGAAGATATTAGCAAGATTCAACCTTAACCACCTTTCCAAGTAACATGCCCCTATGTTCACAAAACATTACTTTGTCTGACAGTCTGCATTTACCCTGCGGGTTCTAGCAGATACCTCTGCGGTGATACTTACCCTGGGATGTAGTGAAAACAGAAGACCCGTTGCAAGTGACTGCTATTCCCGTAACTGCCCTGTTTAATACAAAATCAAATTTATAGGTGATTTCAGAGGTTTGGAGACTTCACCATCACACTGTAAAATTAACTACAGTTGAAATTACTTGATGTCTGTCAAAGATCAAACACTGAAGGAGATTAAAAGCACTGCAGTGGTGTGTCACACGGCTATGGAGAAAAATGAATCTCAGTGTAGTATGTGAAACACAACTACAGCTTCCTGGTATTGTTTTGTGACAAGTTCATCCTCACCAGAAAGGACAGGCTTGAGTGAGAGGTTAATATTTTCACATTCAGTCTGTCCAATTTGGGATTAGCTGTACAAGGAGTCAGAAACCTGCCTACAGGCAGACACTGAGGACCTCAACTGTCAGGAGTCAGACCTTGCATGTCTTCTCAAATTTGATGTTGGCAAAATCACTATAGCCTAGAAATTTAGATGTGATGCTCCCGTCAGGCAGTTAATTGCTAGGAAGCAGAGATCACTCTGCATAGACAAAAGGCTGTTTTACAGACCTCCTTCTATTTGATTCTCAACAGACTTTAGAACAATAATAGAAACAAATAAAATCTGAAGCAGAAATTCAAGTCTGTTTTCAGGATCAGGATTTCCCTAACCCTAATGACCAGGTAACAGAGGCTCTTTCTCACTACAAATACTATCTTGCATTGTTTTCTGGACAAGAGAATGTTTCTCTAGGTTACAGTCGGCAAGAAAATAGTTGTACTCAAGGTAGTATGAAATCCTCCTACTAGTCCACCACAAGGGCACGAGATGAGAGCAAAGGAAAAGCTGTTTGAGGTGCACAGTAACTGAACTTAACTGGGTTAACCTTTCAAATAAAACGTAATGAAGTTAGGTCCTCATGGGGGTAATAAATAAACAAATGGAAGTCTTTATCTGGCTGCTGCTACCAAGGGCTTAGAGAAAGGTAATCAGTATCTGCTTCAGGAACTAAAATGATAATGGGCTTAACTCGAGACCTGTATAAGAAGCAACAAAAGAACTAAGATCAAGCTGACAGACACCTTTTCTAGATTGAAACTCCTCCATAAACTCTTCTTGTACAATTATAATACATTGATTTGATTAAATTTATATTGGACCCTAACCCAGACACCCTCAGCCCCCTCCCCCAACTGAATGGAACAATGCTGACTGTGGAAAGAAAAGACTAGTACCTACTCTTTGTGAATTTTATATTGCTCATCTAATTTCAGTTTGGCAATATTGTTCCAAGCAAGCGTTATGCTTTCTTCTGTCAGATCTTCAAATGATTCTTCGTTTGGAGAAACTGCAGTAAAATACCACAAGGAAGTTTCAGCACAAATAGTAAACAAAAAGCTACATTTCATGTAACTATAGGTAGCTGCAAACATAAATATGAGAGCACAGAAATCAGGCAAAGCTACAGGAATAAGAATTGTTGTCTGACACAGAGACAACAGCACTAACTTCTTTCCAGATCTCCTGGTATTCTTTCCAGATATCATGTTAGCCTGCAAACCAGGGCTTTTAAACCAGAGACTTTACCATATACATTTCCAAAATGGAAAAAAACCCCAAACAACCCACAAAACCCTTTCAGCAGAGATGTTCTGGTGTTGAACTGAGATGTCCGAATGGGAATGGTAGCAGGAAAGTCATCTACTGCTACAGAACATCCTGTGCTTTTCTTATTCTATTGCATTCTGTTAGGAAGGTCAAAACTGTTTCACTGCACTGCTGCAAAAGTTAAGGGATTAAAACTTCCAATTGAAACCTCACCGGGAATAGCTTGTACCAGTTACCCGTCATCCTTTCATGTGACTCCTTGTAAAAAGAAAGTCTCCATCTTCCTTGTAGCCATTCTTTAAAAAACTAGAACATCATGATAAGGTCTCTCCTAAAGCCTAAACCCAGTTATCTCAGCCTTTTCTTACATGGCAGCTTCCTAGATCTTGGGTTCTCTCTATAATCATTCCCTGGGACCTCTCCAGCCTGACACTATCTTTATAAATACATATTAAAATATATCCTTTTCTTGAAGGAAGTTATTAAATCAACATTGTCCTTGCAGTATGTAGGGGCAAAAACTCATTTCTTTGCAGATTTTTATTCAAGTCATGGAAAAGAAAAAACAGTTTAGTTTTTGCTTAGACTAAGCCAATTAGTCACTCCAAATAGATTCCTGTTCTACAACATAACACCAGTGAGAATCTACACACCTGTGAGAATGTCTGCAGAGATGGCCACTGACCCTGATGCCATATCCGTATCAGCTTGGTTTTGAAGTGTCACAAAAAGGCCAGGCATACTAGTCCTCCCATAGCTCCTACAGTATGGGCTGGGCAGTCCCAGTGGAGACCACTGGACTGGAAGGCAAAAATGCAGGACACCATCCAGATTTTTAAATCTGAAGCTGGTCTTGGCAGTTTAACAGTTAGATCATGGAATTATTTTCAGCTGGCTTACAGGGAAAGCAGCCAAGAGAGTGGAAAAATGAGATCCTAGGGGAGAGAGATCCAGAACATCTTCAAACTACAAACCTGTTACATCACCAGTTTGTTAAGCATTTACCTGGAGACTCGGCTATGGAAACGCTGTGGCTAGATGCTCGAGACAAGCTCTTTGACTTTGGTACTATCCTTTGGGGATGGCGATTTGTAAACAACTGCTTTGGCGTCTGCCCAAATTCCAAGATCTGTGTCAGCAGAGCTACTTTCTCATTGGGGTCCATAATACTTAGAAAAAACAACAAACCATGATGTTTCATTAGGACAAGAAGGCAAAGCATTTTTTTATTTCACCCCTCTCCTCCCCTCCCCTGAGAGCAGGGCCCTGCATGTGCTGGTTCTCTGTGTATTTGGGAGTACAAAACTGAAGAGCTACATCATTCACTTAGCAGAGACCATCATTTACACTCAGCAGAGAACCTGGAAGGATACCGAAAAATTCAGCTAACAGCTTTAACAAAAACATTCTGATTCTTCTGAATTACCTGTTTAAATCCACTCCTCCTTCATAAGTTAATGGGTGAAACACTGATGGGGGACAGGGGGGAGAAAAAGAAAAGGTTACACATACAGCACAGATATATAAGGCTCATTTTCTTTTGTCTTCAAACCTTCTATTAAAAAAAGTCTGATACTACAACTGCATCTCTGGTTATTTTCTAGATAGATAACAAAATGTATTGAAGATTGATCATAGGGATCTGCCTATTTAACTCTTTATTTGCTATGCAGACAGCACTTAACAATACACTGAGAGTCTCTGCATAAGAATACTGACCTTATCCTTTCACATAAATTCATCCATACACAGATTTCTTCTATCTTTTTTCGTTCAAGTGCCTGCAATTCACTCTGCTTATAAAATCCACACTGCAGAAGCACCAGCACATTGTGCCTGAAAAGTGCTCTTGTTTGAGAGGTTAAAGTATAGGTGCCATAATTTAAAAGCAGATACACCGTATTCAAAACCTCTGGAACATTTAAGTGACACAGTCACAGAACAATTGGATGCCAAACCCTGAAACCCTAAAATATAGCCAGCTGTGAATTATGGACATGTGGGGAAGCATATTAAAAAAAAATAAAAACAAAACACAAACCCCAGAAAACACACAAACAGAAACCTCACCACAAACCAAATCACATTACTTAGCTCTAGAAGCAGTAATCAGTGACTACCAAAATTAAGAGTTGCTTATTCCTTCCCCTGTCACTGCTTTGGGAAACTTCTTTTTAAACTTACTTTCTATGTTCTCTGTTACAACTTCTTGATCAAGGATCAAGAGCGTAGTAACCCCCCTAGAAACTTGATCTGCTCATTTTCCTTTACTAAGAGGATGTTTCCTTATTGCATAGTAACATACATAGATAAATAGCAGACTACTACGTAAGTCAATCACTGGTACTACTATTAGGTCTGGATAAATAAAACCTATCAACATAGCAATCACATTGTCACATCCCCTATCGTGAACACTTCTCATGGCTACATAGAGCTCAGAATAAGATGTCACATGTACATGCTGCAGTTGTACCTGAGGACAAATCCAGTCACCTGCTTATGTCTTCCCTCACTCTCTCCTGAAGATGAAAACCCGCATGAGGACAACAGATTCTACTAGATGAACACTATTTACAGTAACAAAGAACTTCATTTCCTTCTAGACAAAGTGTTTAAAGCAGAGTTATGAGCACTCAAAACAGCATCAGTAATGCCCAATATTTCCCATTCCTACATAATTAAAGCATCCTTCCTTTCCTCTTTGCTGTTTCTGTAAAGTGTATATTTACCATTGTGAGCTGCAACTGCTTCACTTCCTTTCTGCTTGTAGCCAAATATCAGGTCAATCCATTCATGAAGATGTTCTGACACGTACTGACTTTCTAAAGCTTCTTGGCTCTTCTGAAGAAAGTCATCAGGACCTGGCAAGAGAAACATTAATTGAAGGAGAAGATATCCTATTCAGTACTGATATCTTCCTTCTTGTTAAAGCAATCGACCAAACAAACCTCCAACCCAACCCCCCAACCCAAACTTTAAATTTGCTATAAAAATCAACTGCAACTACCAATGATATTAACCTTTTAAATAAAACAATTCCTTCAGNGTTGCTATAAAAATTAACTGCAACCAATTACCAATACTACCAATTATATTAACTTTTTAAATAAAACAATTCCTTCAGAAGGACAGAGAATGGGCATTTTAAGAGAAGAATCACCATCCCAGGAATCTAGAATTGGTTTAAGCTTTTAGATAATTAATTCATAATAGAACAAGTTTGATTATTATATTTGATTTATTACTACCTGATGCCCAAGGGGGAAGCTCTACATCTTCAACCATCCTTCCACCCTGCCTTTTTCCCAAGTCCAACTTCAAACTATTCACTAGAAAACTAGAATCATTTTCATAAAATTCTGGAATCAACTGGAAGAGGAGAAGAAGCAAAAAGTGAGTTTAGAGATCAGCAAAATTTGGAGTGGCATAAATAATTTTAACATCTAATGTCTGACACATGAATCCACATCTAAAAGCATCTTCAAAACTCACACCTCAACATACTCTACAAGTGATGTTTCTAAGAGGTTCAAAAAACTAGGGAAACTGCTGCAAGTTAACCTCTCCAGATGCACTGTTGTAACAGCCAAATCCATGCAAGAGTGCAGCAGATGACACATAGAGCTGCACTTTTTCTGCCTTAATCCACTCAGGTAATTCCTACTTATTCCAGTAACACTCACAATGCCACTGTGGTTACACTAAAAGCCAGAAAGCAGACACATACAAGCAGTCATGGAATTAAGAGACCTGGAATTAGAGACGTTAAAAACACTGGAGGATTCATAAAACACAGACAACAGACTTAAAAAAAATCCATGTGCAACTAAAAACAAACATCAAACCACAAAACCAATCAAGCACACTCCACTCCCACCCTAAAACTCTCACATCAGCACGAGACAGCCAAGAACAAAAAGCGTAGCACAGATATGACTTGAATAATTCTCCTGCCATTTACCTCTTTGAAATCTGTTGCACCATCCAAGCAGTTTTTCCAGGTTTCTGCAATACTAGATAACACAGAGCAATCACGTTTGTTACAAAAGTACTTTTTATAAGGCTTTGCACTCTCTTGGAGCGTATATTAAGAAAACAAATCCAACCTATTTGTAGGCAAAACTCAAACAAACCTGTTGAACATTCTGTCAGCATGATCAAACTTCCCGTTCTGCAGACAGAGCATGTATTCCGGAGCTAAGGAGAAAGTGAAAACAATAATAAGTATCACCAGCTTGTTGCAAAGTGGACACAAGGTCTGGACACAAAGTCTGCTCAGAGAACAGCTAGAAGCTGTCTTACCAACTCGAACGAGATAAAACAAAACATAACCCGGAGACGAATAATGGCTCCCATACATGAACTTAGGCTCTGGCATTTCCTGATAACGTGTCTGCAAAATACAAAGAAAGAGAGAGGTCTGTTTAAAATCAGTACTCCTGCTTTCCTTCAATATTGAACACATACACATGGAATTTGGTTTCTTTTTTTTGAAGAGAGAGTAGCACCACCCACATTTTTTTTTGCTTAACGATAAAAGAAACTCTAAATTCCAATAATCATACACCTTTAATCAGATCAGTAAATCAATATGGCAACAACAGTTATTGTAACTTATCATCCAGAATCTGTAACTTATCATCCAGGATTCTTCTCTCTCTCTCACATGTAACTGCAGTGACTCAACTTGCTTTAATTTCCATGTAAAGTTTCATGAGAGTACGGAAGAACATACTGATTTAATTCAACCTGGAGGATTCCCTCCTGCCTGAAGCACCTATACCATACAAATGCAGTTACAAGAGTTAAATAGGATTTGGGGACCTTATTTTTAAGTATAAAATATTTAGAAGCATATGCTAGTAACACACAGCAGAGCTATTAAAATAATTTTAAATGAACACTGATAAAATCTGTATGTATGAAACTGAGAGGAAGCATGGTTTGTACACAGTCAAGTTTGCTTCTGATAGGGTTCACAGTTAGCTTTAGGTTTCTACATCACAGCTTGACAAAGCTGCTCTTCTTGCCAAAATGTACAAGGTCCAAAGCATGCAGCACATAAAAGACAATGTATACGTACCACTAGTCTATCCAGTCTTTCCTTATTCAGGGCACCAACTGGTTTACTAAGGTCACGGAATGTTTCACGCTTTGTCAGATCTAAGAAGAAAGAACCCCATAGTTAGACTCTTCTAGACAAGAATGTACTTTAATCAATATGTAAAAACAAAATCAACTCAGCAACAAAACAATCAAAAACCAACAGAGAACTCTTCTAGTAGTTTTCTCTACACCCTAACTGCAAAAGCATGAAGGTCTTACATGGCTCCTGTTCTTTCCAATGAGGTATATTCTCATACCTATTGCTTAAGAACTGCTAGTGCTGATGAATACCATGAAACCACTCTCCTCTACTTCTCATAGGGTGACACAATCCTCAAAAGGACAAACTTCCAACATAAACTGCACTAACTCCTTATCCAAGAAGCCTAGTTAAGCACTAACCTTATGAGCCTTTTCCATTCACATGGCAATGAATCACAGAACCCTAAGAGCTGGAAAGGACCTCAAGAGATAAGGCCAGCAGTGCTGCCACATCACAGTTGTCTAAAGCACATTGCACAGGGCTGCATCCAGGCAAGATGTCAGTATCCCCACAGAAGGAGACTCCACAAGCTCTCCAGGCAGCCTGTTCCAGGGCTTTGTGATTCGCACTGTGAAGTTTTTCCTAATTTCTAAATGAAGCTTATGTGTTCCAGCTTGTGCCCACTGCTCCTTATCCAGAAGTCGACACTGCTCTAGGGCAGAGGGAGAGAACAATCTCTCTAGACCTACTCGCCATACATTGCTTAATGTACCCCCTGAAAACCATTGGCCTTCTTGGCATAAAGGGCACACTGTCATCTCATGGTCAGCTTACTGTCTACCAGCACTCCAAGGTCTTTCTCCTCATGGCTACTCTCCAACAGGTACCCCTAACATACTGATGCATAGTCTTCCAACCCCTAATGATTCTATGATTCTATACTGAGGTGGCAAGACTCTATACTTGCTTCTGTTGAACCTCATTAGGTTCCTTTTCTACCCATTCAGCCAGATACAACACCGTAAAAAGCTATCCAAATAGTCAAGCTCGATTTCCCCTTGACGCTGACAACTCCCCACAATGCCAGGAATTGTAAAATGCGAAGGTATGTAAGAAACCACCTAGATTCTATATATTCCAATGCCTTCAACTTGTTCCATAAAAGGTTGTTTTACTGGTTCTTTTGCCTTTATTTGAATCCCTCTGTATGTGAGGAGTGCAATATTTAACAGAAAAAGATGAGGCGTTTTGTCCACTAAACTCCAGAGGACAGATAAGTGCATAAGACAGCATCTGAGATCACTAATGCCAGGTTCATTCTGATGTAACATGAACTTTATGCACTGTAAACCCCTTGTCCTGAGACACTGCAGGTTGTGTACGACACACTAAAGGCCCTTTTTCTCATACATACCTAATACTGGACTAGAGTAGTCTGCTATGATCCATGGGAATACAGGATACTGGGAGAGGTCATTGCAGCTTCTATCAGCCAGATTGTTGAGATGAAGCAGATACTGGTAATTTGATATATGTCCCCGCTGCCACTGCAACATGTAACTTTCCGCGGTATGCTCTGTAATGTGGTTTTCTACAGAGAAACAAAACATTAACAGTTTTGGAGTTCCATCCACAAATTATACCAGCATTACCATTACACGAGGTGTATATAAAGTAATTACAAAAACAGAAAAATGAGATGTGAAAGAACTTGAACATTTGTGGGGGTACTGAAAAATGTTTGCAGACCATGAACAGCTCTCCTGGCAATCAGGCTACCTTTAAGTTCATATCGGTAGAAGTACTTCTGCTAGAGGTTTCTTTGTTTTAAGTCTGTACTCTGTGTGTCAGCAACAAATTCATCTGCACCTTGAAGTGTCATCTTTGAAAGTTATTCAGGAAGCAAAGTCTGAAGCTGAGTTACAGCATGCAGTTACTTCAAGTAGCCTTTCAGAAAGCTTCTGTTATAAACTGCAAAAGGTATGTATCAATTTCTAGTCATTAATGCACAGGACTTCCAAGAGAATTAAGAATTTAACTGTTTCAGAATGGAAATTTTATCAACCAATGCCAAGACTGAGGAAATTTCAGGTATTTATGTGTGCACTGGAAACCCATCCATTCCACAGACTTTTTCAAGAGGACTTGGACTTAACAGGGGGCCAGTGGGATCCATCCACAAGTCAGTTTATATTCTTTCAGCAAAACACAATTTAACTTAGTAGATATTATCTATTCCTTGTGCTGAAGACAAAGTGATTTGTGGGTTTTGTTTGTGCGTTGTTTTTTTGGGCTGACAGTGCACATCATGTTGCAAATCAAAATATCTAGTTTCACCTTAGTAATTTTATCTCCGCTTGCAAACTCAGCTCTTCAAACACAAACAGAAAACACTTAACTTTGTAACATTCACTCTGACCATTCCTCACTTCTAGCAGATATTTTTCAGGGCTAAAGTATCTGTTTATTCTTCTCAGTCTTCCCACAAATCAACAGATTTGTACTAACCCATACAAAGGGTTACAATTTGTACTAACCCATAACAGACCATGTTAATAAATAAATTCTGCAAACCTATGTATGTTGCAATAAGGAAATAGAGCTCATCTCGGTCTTGACAGTTGTAGAACTTCAAATAGATGTCAGAACATAGATCATTTTCCGTGCAGAATACTTCAAGTCCCTTAGAAGTTAAAGGGGGAAGGAAAAAGTAAATGAGAGCAATTATTGCCAAGCTGTAATATTTATGGCTTTTAAAAAGAATATTCCAGTTAATATCTAAAGTTTAAGACTCTAAATGGGGTAGCAGTTTTGCCCAAAGCCTAACATTTTGATCTTTCCAATGATAAAAGCTTCATTTTACCCCCAGTTGAGCAAATGGCTTTATCACTGTCTATAGCTTGGCTCTATCTGAATTGATTACACACAGGTAATTGCCTCACTCCATTCACACAGTCTAAAAGTTAAGTGTCTATTTAGTTTAAATGTGGTTTGAGAAAAAAATTTTGTTCAAGACTGATGCTGCAGTGCAAACACTGAAAGCAGAGAACTGATGTCTCACTGCAGCGCTCTCACCATCCCTCAGTCATGTACAGATCCATCACATTAGTCTCATTTTGTACCAGTTCCCTCCCTGAAATACCACACCATTAAGAAAGGAATTCATTCCATCCCAAGATAGGGGTTTGAGATAAAAGGAAGGAGTCTCTCCTTGAAAGAAATCCCTTCTCCCCTCCCCTACACCAAATCACAGAATTACTAAGGCTGGAAAAGACCTCTGAGATCCTTAAGTCCAGCCCATGACCTGACATCACCACAATCACCTAGACCATGGTGACATATCCAGTCTTTTCTTAAACATCTCCAGGGATAGGGACTCCACCACCTCCCTGGGCAGTCCATTCCAGTGTTCACCCTTTTTCCATGAGGAAATGCTTCCTAACATCCAACCTAACCCTCCCCATCACTGGGAGAAGAGTCTAATTCTCAACTGTCTACAGCTTTCCTTCAGGTACTTATTTATAGACAGTGATAATGTACCCCAAATCTCCTCTTCTCCAGGATAAACAACCCTAGATCTCTCAGCCTCTCCTCATAAAGCTTTCCCTCTAGTCCCTTCATGTGGCTCAAAGCTCTCCTTGACTGACTCCATATGAATTTTTTCATCCTTAGTGGAATTCACTCTTCTTCCTTCCAGTTTTTTGACAACACTGACAACTAAAACACTTAAAGAAGCAGAAAGGGCCTCAACAATGGTCTCGGTTCTACCTGATCGTTTTAAGAAACAATACGTACAGCAAGACATTTAAAAATAAAAAATACTGAAGCTTACCACTGGCATTAGCCCATGTCTTCGTTTATAGATGCGACGCACGTTTTTCAGTGTTATTTGTACAACTGGTTTCTGAAGACGGGGGGAAGAGGGTGAGATATGTGGAGAGATAAGATGGACATATCCTAGATTTGTGCTTTTCTACACGAATCTTTCCAGTCAACGTGAAGTTTCTCTTGACCAGGGATATTAACAACATTAAAACAATAGCAAATATGACGTTTTATCAGCCAAACAGTGGTGCTAAGCAGCTACATTAAAGAGAGGAAGCTCGTCTTTGCTGTTGGATCTTGCCTGAGCAGCAAAGCAATTTAGGAATAAACTGAGAGCAATGCATTGTCACCCAGAATCTGTCACTCATTACAATAAATATGCAAAAGAGAAGTAGAACACAAGAGACTATATGAAAAGGAAGCCATTGGGCTGTTGGACAAACTGTTTGCCAATGGTGCCACCAAGTGGAGGGAAAGTCAACAGCATCTTGTCATCTGCTGTAAAAGATACTTATCTTTTCTTGACATAATTTTACCCTACCAGTGGCCTCCTAAACCTATTACACCACCATTTCTGTGACCAACTTCGAAAGCATGCACTCCTCCTCTCGAGAAAGAAATGATCAGTTTAATAGAAAATCTATCTAAGACATTCCAATATAAACTAAATGTCTATAAAGCTCTTGCTGGATAGGAACAGCACAAACAAGATTCAGAAGCTGATCTTAAACGAATTGTTAATCTGTATTAATAGGGAATGAGCAAAGACATTTATTTGCTGATAGGTCAACTTTAAGCAAGTCAGCACAGAATAAAGCCTCCTAAGTTGAGAACAACACAGATCAAAGGAAGATTAAGGCGATTCTGATTAAAAATCAAAACAGAGCCTTCTTGGAGATGAGCAAATAACAGCTGTCAACTCAAGAGGAAGTGTACTTACATCATATGCAAAACCATCATCTACAAGGTACTTACAGGATATCCGTTAAGAGGCTGGAAGTACAAGTTAGCATCAGTAACACACACATGCCCTGGATTAGTCACCAGTGGTGTCACCATTTCTGCTTTACATTCCATATGCAGCGTTTCAGAAATGCTTTGGAATCTACAAGTGACGAAAGGGAGTAAGTTTACCTCCAGTTCTTACTCAAGTCAAATAAATATTAGAGATGTTGTAGGTCAGCTAAGAACCTTGGGATATCAGAATGGGGACTTCACTAAGCCTATTTTAGGTATGAAGAAAGGCTTTTGTTGAGATCTCTGCTTTAACAAGTGTTTCAGAAATGACTATTGCAGCCAGTTGACTTTTCTATACACACCTTTATGCAGGAAATATCAAGGCTCAGTGTGCAACAAATTCACAGACAAATGGAACGTCTGAGCAGACAAAAAAAGCAAAACACAACACAGAATTCCTAATTCTCCACTCCAGGTGGTTCTGAATACAAAGATACCTCTGAACTAGAAAACTTACACTGCCCCAAACAAATAGACTACAGCAACCAACAAGATAAAACTTTTTACTAAAAAATAATTTTTAAGAAATATACCTGTTCTTATCAAATGCAGTTCTAGCCAAGCGTGACTGCAATATAGCAGTAATCTAATGTGGAGAGAGAAAAAAAAGGTTAATATGGTCTATGATTCAAATTCAATTAGAATTTTATTATTAAACAAACAGCGATATCAGAAATAATCAGATACTTGCCATAGCAGCTTGATCTCCCATCTTGTCCAGACAAGAAGCCCTGTAAAGCTAAAGAACAATAAGCTTTAGGCAAAACAGCACAGTGCTCACCCATACAGTTCACAAGTCAACAGAAACTGGGGAGATTTTAGCATTCCTAGTGACACAGTACTAATAGGGTTTTTACTTCTTTTTGAAGTAGAATGTGATTGTTCATTGTTCCTGTCAGGTTACTTCTTTGGCTGTATGCTACCACCGTGCATGAAAGCTAATATGGGAAGCTTACAAGAAGCTGTCACAACTAGGTGCTGTGTTCAACTGCTATTTTTAACCTTGGTACTGCAAGATTTTTCACCTTTATAAGTATTTAAAGAAAGTTCTCCCTTACATATCAAAAAGATGCTGTGATGAAGTGTGCAGTGATATCAGATAACTACATACCTGATGCAGAGTTTGCACAACATCTCCTAGTTTCCAAGCGACATCCAGCTGGAAAAAGTGTTCTGTTCTACCCTAGAATCAAAAGTACATTTACTATAAATGAGTTTTAAATAAAGTTCAGTAAAAAAAAACCCAACTCAAAATGCTTTAACAACCATGTGAAAGTTACTATTGACCTCTATATAAACAGTTTTGAGCTTGAAAAGATCCCAAATCCAATCACAACCTGTTCCAAGTAGTCATTTACCGAAGCCTCACTAACACACCATACAACATATGTACCATACGCTCTTTTCCCCCTACAGTTTCCTCAGCTTTCAAAAGTGTCATTTCATAGTATGCATTTCTGATTTGACTTGAATATATTAGAAGTATGTGTATGGCTCCCTTGATGACCCCTGAATGCAGCACAGAACTGAAGAGTGACACGTTAGAATTCTGTCCTTGACATGAAACAATCAATGGAAGTCATGGAAGATAAAAAGGTTATATCAACTTCCAGCACTCAATGATGTGTCTAGAACTGGCAACGGCTCGAGATACTGAGCTGCAACAGAAAATAAATCTGAAATATCCAAAGGCGAAACAGATTCCTTGTTTTAATATTCCAAAACACATCTGTACTTTTGTGAAGGAAACTGTAATGGTTAACTGGAATGTTTTAGGTATGAATGATCTTGACTTAGGAGAAAAAGTAAAAACCCCTCCAAAGAGCTCTTCTGATTTCTTTCTTTTTCACTGTGTTGGTAATGTGGTATTCATATGAGACTTAATAAATCTTGCTCATGGAGACAAAACAGAAAATAAAGGCCTAGAAAACAGGTTCAACACATGGAAGAATTAATGGCAAAAAGAAAACTTTACCAAAAAATATAAAAATCCTAGTTTAGAGACAAAATCTAATCACAAAACAAGCCCAAAGTGGTTGTTCAGTGGTCCTTTCTTGTCTCTTTGCTATTCATTACAGTAACACAAACCTATCAACTTCATCATTCCTAACACTTCTCCCTTGAATAAACTTGTAAACAGCAAAATATATACAGACTTACTCTTATTGTTTTATAGGGTGCAATAATGTTCCTTTCTTTAATGAGGAAAACCTGAAAGAATAAGAAATGTTTCAGTCCTTGAAGAAAAATAATACAGAACTACTGATATAGACAAAGCTAAGCGTTGTGTTTAAGGAAAGGAAACTTGGTTGTAATATCCTGCTTTAGCTGCCCTGGATAAACTGCAGGAAAACAATGCCAACTGCAAAAGGGACAAGTGGTCAATTTAGTTCAGGCACTTACTTATTTCTGTACTTTGTAAGTAGGGGTTTTAATCTAATCATATGACCTTCAAGGAGTGCAACTTTAAAGCCAGTACACACAGCCATTGGACTAATCACATTCAATGCGTGGTTCATGCCCTGATGGGAATTACCCCATTGGGGCAACTCCTGACAAACTGCTGTGTAAACCTTCTCAACTGATTCCTTCTTCCATTGCCAAACATTTAGCTTCAAGTTCCAACCGCCACAGAGTCACAGAGTTATCTGGGTTAGGTTGAAGATCACATAGTTCCAATTCCCCTGCCGCTGGCAAGGACAATTGCTAGTTGGACCAGGTTGCCCAGAGCCCCATCCAACCTGGCCTTGAACACTTCCAGGGATAAAGCATCCACAACCTCTCTGAGCAACCTATTCCAGTGCCTCATCATTCTCATAGTGAACAATTTCTTCCTAAGACCCCAATTCAATTTGCTCCGTCTTTAACTTGAAGCAATTTCCGCTTGTCCTTAAATACCTCTCTGATCCAGCTTTATAGTTTTGAACAGTTTTATTTTTCTGACACTATTCTCACATGTAAGAGGATCTTCCCTAAACCCACATGAAACTACTCTCCTTCAGAACACTCCTACTTGTACTCCATGGCTCAAGTTTGCCAATCCAAGGTCCTTTTTCAGTACCTCGGTTCGCCTCCTGCAAGTAGCACACAAGCGGTTCAATACTCCAGGCCAATGTGTCAGCAACCTCAAACCAGGAGAAAATACTAAACTTGCAAGAATGGATACTGTGGTATTTACTAGCCAGAAGCCTTTAGCTGTTCACAGAGCCAGCCTTCAGCACACAAGCACTCAGAGCATAAGGCAGTGAGTGGTGTGCTTACAAGCTACCGAGCTCAGCATGCCTCTCTAAGTGCTGCACAAAAAAATGGCAATCAGTGCCTTTCATCGTGCATCAGCACATAGAGAGCTGAATCAGGCCACAGGAGAATGAGAAGCAGAGACACTTGCTGCATACTCCTATCGTTCTTTCTGTGGGACAACTAAACACTTCTCTACACTGAGGGCTTCAAATTACATGGAAAAGTAGGAAACAAAATTCAAAATAAAAAGAAATTCAGAAAGTAAGCAGAGCAAAACGTTCAGCACACTGTATTCATTTTCTATTTCCCCCCATTTTATACTGAAATAATCTTCAATTATTATTCCCATTTGCTGCATGTTATACCCTAAGTTGCCTGCTATGCAAAGGAAAGACATTTTACAAAGATAATTCCCATCTTATCTGTGTTATTCCACAAAATGAAGACAAGAACATTTTTTGGAAGCTTTTACAGCTTTGGAATACCCATCAGCTGCAATTTATCAAAGCTTGAAGTAAACTACCTTGGTTACTGTTAAGTATGAACATATCCAACTTAATCGCAACTCATGACTAAAACTTAAAACTTGTGATTTCAGGACAGCTACTGAAAATTATTTGGTGGACATACACCACAGACTGATATTTTCACACTAGTGAACTGCAAGGATCAAGATGGCTTTGCCACCACCATCTCAAGCTGCAAAAAGGAGAAAGCAATATAGCAAGACCAAACCAAAAGATGATTAATAGCCAGTTTAATTTCAGTCTATTCTCCTTTTCCATTCAATTCTAAAATTGCCCTGAACTCCATTATAAAATGCAGAGTGCCAAAGTTCACTTTATCAAATTAATGACTTAATGAAGTCATTAACAGCTTGAAATTTTCAGCATCAACAGCTTCTCATTAACTCTATGGTTTTGACACTAATTAGTTTAGTTTTCAGCTAACCCTCCCCCCACCCTAAGCCTCCATCTTCAAGAAAGACACCAGTAAAGAACATAACCTCATTCATCTATAAATCAAGAATCTGTTATATGCAGGTTCTTACCTGGTTACATACTACAGAAATCCCTCCAGACGTGTCCCTAAAATGTAAATAAGGTATTTGAAGAGATGAGAGCTTCAGCTTTAAACTGAGTTTAATTACAGTTTTGAGTTGTTTATTCGGTAACTCCAGGTCACGTACCGTGTGAAAGGGTTATTTGCTTCATTATCTTCTGGGGCTTTTATACTAACGCAATCTCTCAGTGGTATCTGTAGCAAGTTATTAAAAAAACACAGTCATGAATAAAATCCTCTTTTGAAAGAGAACCTTAAGTTACCAAGAAATTGTAACTTTGCACTGCTTACCTTGATAATGGGCTGGTTATTGTCATCAGGTTCAAAAATTATTGACTTAGAGCAGATTTTTAGAGAGCCTTGGTATTTTCTAAAAGGAACAATAAAAAAAAGTAGTGTATGTGTTCCAGACACGTGAGACTAGAGTGACCCTAGTACATTAATAGATGTAAGCGTTCTGTACCTTTCATCTCTGCAACCTTTATTTACAATATGATTAGCTGTGTGCTGTTCAAAGTAATATTCTTCCAGGTTAAGGAGAAGCAGTGAAAACCTGTAAAGAAATAAAAAAACTAATTAGTCAAAAAGAAAGCACTATTGCAGTCAGACCTCTAAATGAAATACATCAAGAGTTCCTGGGAAGGCTTCAGTGACTTCTGTGCTAAACTCCACACCAATGCAGGTTCAGCCATACCAGAAGCCTATTTATGGACTGATCCAATATACAAAAAAAACTCAGGAACAAACTAAATCATAATACAAAAACTGGAGCCTTGAAGTATTTAATTGCAGGATCATAGTGATGCAAGTGCTGGTACAAGGTAAATGCAAACAAGTTAGCTTAGAGAACAGTTTCATATTACATCTAATAACTTAAACTGCTGTACATGACTGAATCTCACCAACTTTACTAACAGGGTGAACACATGGTTACCTTAACTACATGCTTCTGCTGAGAAGTGGAAACATCTGGGCTGTTTAGCCTGGAGAAGAGGGGGTTGAGGGGTGATCTTTTTGCTCTCTACTTGAAAGGAAGTTGTAGAGATGTGGGGGTTGGTCTGTTCTCTCCAGTAGAGAGTGACAGGATGAGGGGAAACAGCCTTAAGCTGTGCCAGGGGAGGCTCAGGTTGGATGTCAGAAGGAATTTCTTTACTGAAAGGGTTGTCAGGCATTGGAACAGCCTGCCCAGGGAGGGGGTTCAGTCACCATCCCTGGAGATGTTTAAGAGAAAGGTAGCTGTTGCATTGAAGGACATGGTTTATTGGTGATGACAGGACTAGAAAAACGTTGGACTCTATGATCCTGAAGGTCTCTTCCAACCAAAATTGTTTAGTGAGTCTATGATTCTATGATCTCATATCACTTCAGATGGAAGTACAATAGCTTCTCTGTGTGCAGTGCAGGTCTGATCCGCAGAAGCACTTGGCAGCTGTTTACATCCCTGCTTGGAGCTTTTTGTGCTGTTTTTTGTAACGTGCTCCAAAAGAAATGCCTGTGACAATGCTAATTACAAAGTGTCCCCAGGTCAGCATTCAGCCATCCAAAAACCAGGCTGATAGTTCACAAATGAAGCCAATGTACTGAACGAGCTGCTCAGTAAGAGACTGTACTTCACAATAAGAAAACCCCCAGCACTATTGGAAAATACATCTTTGTGCTGCGTCTATTACATTAAACGAAATGTGCCAATAGAGGTTTATGGTAACTATATGTTGCAGGTCCATGTTCACAAAACTATCTGTGTGTCCAAGATATTTTGCTCTGCTCCTTTTTGAAAATGGCATTATCTTTAAGTTACCAGTATGTTAAGATGCCATTAAGAAACAACTGATGCTGTTATGTTAGAACAGTACACTGCACACAAAGCTCCTTAAGAAAATTCAATGTGCACCTTAGTCTCTTCAGCCTCTTCCCCAGCTGCTGTTGCTTTATGGTTCTTACACATCTTTAGGCTTTGGGGGTTTTATGGGCTCTACCTTCATGTATTATTTCTCAGATAGCATAATTTAGTTGCCTTCTCTTTCTCATAGAGGTCTGTTCTTCAAACTTTACCACCTCTGAAAGCATGACCTATCAACAGGTGTAAACGAAAATACCAAGTGTCTGAGTGAGGCCTTGGTGTCCTTAAAAGAGCCAAATCATTCTTCTCATATTTATTTTCATCACTCAACTTCAGAAAGCTGAAACAGAAGATCTAGTTCTGCACTTTGAAATATAAAAGCTTCACCAGGAACAGTCCACTTCTCATGGTGTGAAGCAGTCCCCAAACCACATGATTTCACTGTGTTATTTCTTCACCAGGACAAAGGAACATAGACAGGTTAATAGATGGACTGGATGCCCTTACAGGTTTTTTCCAACCTAAACAACCCTACAATAAAGCACCATTGGTTAAGAAGAAATAATGCTATTATTCTTCTGAGAGTCAACTAGTGTGTGCATATGAAGTCTAACTCTTTTTCGTGATACTGTCATTGAGTTCCAGCTCCCTGAAGCTTTCCTTTACTTTTCCTGTTCTCTTTTGATCACTGCTGATGATAGTCCCTCTTACATTAATTTCTAGAAATACTTCAGGTTTCAGATACGATAATGTTAGCAGGCTCAAAATTTTCACACTGCATCTCAACCACTGGCAACCCAATTTAGACCAGTTATTGCCGAGTTACAAACTGGAGATTATGATGGTGACCTCTGGAATAACCTCCTGGAATTTCTCCACTCATCTCAGCCCTTACAGTATTTAAATTTCAGTAGCATGTGTTAACAATTCACACAGTTTAAAAAAAAACCCACAACAGGACCAGTCAAGTTTAATCAGATGCTACTGGAGTACAGTCAGAGCTTTTTATCTTCACACAACAGACTTCTTCCACATAAATAAGTAGAGCCACTGATAGTTATTGTATCAACAGGGTCCCTTTTGAGAACCATCACTGCACAGGATGATACTTCAGACTTGCCAGGAGGTATAACAAGTATTTACAGACAGCAAGGGAACAGATCACTCTCTCCTTTGTTGTATGAAAAAACAAACACAGTGTTGAGAAGGCAGAAAAGTACAAGAAATCAATCACAACAGTAAAACAAACAGGATTTTGACATGTTACTAGGCAGCTGGACTTTAGGCTGTCTTCTAAAGAGCTAATGAAGGTATTTCAAAGTCACAGAGGGCTGGAGCATCTCTCCTATGAGGCCAGACTGAGAATTGGGGCTATTCAGTCTTGGAGAAGAGGAGGCTCCGAGGTGACCTTATTGTGGCCTTCCAGTATCTGAAGGGGGCCTACAAAAAAAGCTGGGGATGGGCTTTTTAGGATCTCAGGTAGCGACAGGACTAGGGGGAATGGAGCAAAGCTGGAGATGGGGAGATTTAGATTTGATGTGAGGAGGAAGTTCTTCCCAGTGAGAGTGGGGACAGCCTGGTATAGGCTGCCCAGGGAGGTGGTTGGGGCTCCGTCCCTGGAGGTGTTTAAGGCCGGGCTGGATGAGACTCTGGCCAGCCTGCTCTAGGGTGGGGTGTCCCTGCCCATGGCAGGGGGGTTGGAACTGGATGATCCTGTGGTACCTTCCAACCCTGACCGATTCTGTTAACTTCTTCCCAGAGAGAGAGATGGGGTGCTGCAGAGGGCTGCCTGGGGGGGTTTGTGGAGTCTCCTTTTCTGGAGGTTTTAAACCCACCTGGACCTGGTCTGGGTGTCCTGCTGTGGCAGAGGGATTGGACTACATGATCTTTCGAGGTCCCTTCTGATCCCTGATGATTCTATGATTCTGATTTCAAGATGGCTGAGCCGAGTAACTAAAAGCACATGCTATGTGCCTATGACTGGCTACACTGCCCTGCAAGAATGGCCTGGATCACAAAATCAGTGCCAAGACAAGACTAAGCAGGTCCATTCCCAGCCTATTCACAGTCTGGCCTTCAAGTCTGACCGGCAGGCATTATAAAAAACCCCAAACCCTCAGTAATTAGTCAGGCAGTGAGAAGGCCCAGATAACTTAAGTTTTGCAATTGACTCCCTCCTCCAAAAGAAAAAAAACCAACAAGAAACTGGCAAATAGAAGTTATTTTCCCCCAGAGAAGCAAACTGTTAAGTATTAAACTGAGAAAAGCACAAAATACTATCTGGTCCAAAATGAAAGATTTTTTTGGCACCTTTTAAATCACCAGCAAGAACCTGGAAAAAGGCTCTGGTTCCAACACACAGTTCTATTTTGCAATTAAAAGACAAATAGAGGGATCATCTCCACATACCTGCTGCTCTCAAACTCTGTACTCCTAAAATCCAGTAATAAACACATACCACAAACTATTCTATTTGGGGCAAATGGAATAATATTAAGACTTTTTTTTAAAGCATCAGCAAGTGGTTCATTATAATCCATTTTCAAAGCCTATAAATCCAATTGTTACTTGAAACTTCCCAAGTATAAATGATCTAATCAACATTTATTATAAATCTACTAAAAATCTAATCTAAAAGGGTGATGTTCTACCTTCTCTTGGAAAGCAACTCAAATGTTAATGTGAAATCCTTTGAAATCAAGCACTAAACCTCATACTTCAAAGTGTATTATGGAGCATTTGTATGCTGGCTTTCCAATCAAGTCACATTTTACCAGTTTATGTTCGCAAATGTCATGGTCATGTAATGAAGACTGATGAAATTAGCAAAGCCACTGTCATGTCTTCAAGGATCTCTTGTATTAAGACTATTAAAAAAAAACAAAACTATTTTGAAAATGACAGTGACAAGGTTTCCAAAGAATGATCAAGCGCCAGGAAAACACCTGTAAGGAACGGAAGTTCAAACAACTTTCAGTCAGAGGTTTTTAACAGTCTGATCTTTATCCCTGAAGTCTCACCAAAGCTCCAAGAAGCTTTTAGAAAAGTGAGGTGATCTATTCTTAATACACGTGATCATTTGAAAATTGGAACTTAAGAAATCTTTGGTAGCTGCACTGGTCCAACCTAGCCTGCCAACTTGTCATGCCTCGAAGACCACTTAGAGTTTTCAATCTACTTCTCACTGAAGAAGCTGTCGTGTTAGCAATGAGATCAGTTGACAAGCTTCTGTTCAGCGATATGGAGGCTTCCCAGGACCGTTCTGCACATGTTTAACCTGGATCAGTCCGTGGAAGGTAACAACAAGAGCCAGGTACCTTTCTGGGAAAACCAGAACTTAATGTACAGCCACAGAAAGATATGATTACCTCAGGTACAGCTGGTAAATTAACTCAGCATTGACAAACTCCAGTTGCTCTTTTCTAAACACTAAGCTGAAAGGGACTTGTTTATTTTTGGTCTTTTTCAAAAAGCTTCTTTTAAATTGCCACTCAGAAGAGGGCTCAGGAGTATGAGTCAAGAACACATCCAAGGTGCACAGGAAAACCACACATGATGCTATGCAGCAGGAAAATACTTGCAAAACTTCATCTCATATGATGTCACTGCCTACACACAAGGTTTGTGAACACAATTGGCATCCAAACACTCCTAATGTTATTTAGACCACAAAATCACAGCATGGCCCAGGGTGGAAGGGATCTCCCAAGGTCATCTGGTCCACACTGCAGTGAGCAGGGACATCCTCAACTAGACCAGGCTGTCCAGAGCCTTGTTGAGTCTCAGCTTGAAAAGCTCCAGCAATGAGGCATCAACCATCTCCCAGGTCAACCTGCTCCAGTGTTCAACCACCTTTCTGCTAAAGAATTTCTTCCTAACATCTCATTTCAATCTACTCTTCTCTAATTGGAAACCATTGCTCCTCATCCTGTAACTACAGCCCTTTGAAAACAGTTCCTCTCCAGCCTTCTTGTAGGTCCCCTTCAGGTATTGTAAGATGCTATCGTGTGCAAAAGCAGTGAATCACACTTAAAAACTACAACCTGGGGTCTGTAAGTCCTGCCAAGATGCTATAATATACCCTCCAAATAAAATAGTGGGCTGTGTCTGGCTTAGTCTACCTGAGAATTTTACTGTTGCCTTGCTTGACATGCATGCCCCTGTGTACTTGAGTTGGAAAAGGTCTGACCTGAGCTCCAACACCACCGGAAAAAAAAACTAACCAAAAACCTCAACAAATCCATAATTTATTTTTTATACAAATATCACCTACCAACTGAAGTACTTGTTGAAATGAGACATAAAAACAAATATGCAGGAACCAGTGTCTTGGCAAAATCCCATTTAAACCATCCAGAGAAGAAGGTATCCCATGACCCTGCTTTAAATTTTTAACTGGTGATTGTGTTTTTACTATTTCCATCACCTCAAGGTGAAGTTGGGACACAGTTCTTTGAAATAATTGATCCAACATGCCTTGCTCGACCACTTGACCCCATACTGGAAGTACAATAAAGATATGGCCTGGCCTGAAAAAGCATAAAGAGACTCTGTAGTAAGCATCTGATCTGTCTTTGGGCACACTGCCAGTAGAACCAAGAACTCAGTTTAAAAAGACAAACAACCTGAGCTGACCACCACAGCACTTAATGTTAAGTTCTGTATCTCTAATCAGTAAAACATGTCTCCTAATCATGAACACAGAATACTTCAGGGATTAAATTGAGTGGTCACACATGTAATTGAAAAGGGACCTAGTATCTAAGTTCAGCTTACTCTGAACACCTAGGCAAAGGGAAGAGATCTGCACGGATGAAACAGATACAACACACATGGAGTGGAAGGTAAGATTCCTGCCAGAATAAACCCTGCTCAGTGGGGACATGGATGTCTTTAATGAACTACAAAGTAAAACCCGCTCCTTGTTCCTAGTGTTAGCACATACAACAGTTTTGTATTTCCTCGTTTTCTTCCACAAAACCGCATACAGTCAGCAAAGGAGGTTTATGTAACCAATACTAAAACAGTCTAGTTAAGAGGAAATAATGTTTCCAGATCACCTAAAACCAAACTGATTCTCCTTCCCCTCAAAGCAAGTGCTTAAAATTAACTTCTCATCCACTGTCTTTCCCAGTACTCTCAACCAGAACTTCTGTAGAAGGCAGCTGTAGAAAGCAACTGGTTTTTCAAACAACAAAAAACCCCAAACAAAAGACACAAAGGAAAAGACATGACACAAGGTACAAAATATATACACATTTACTTTCCTTTTATACAAACATCAATCCTTAGGCAAGGAAAGGAAGTAGAGAAATGAGCTTGCAGGTCTTTAGATAGGAAAGGCTACTGGTGCAAAAGAGCAAGACTCATCTTTCATGACGGGCTCATATTACAGACTTCAGGAAAATAATATCTTAAAGTGCTTCCAAACATGAACAAAGGAAAAGATTTCTGGTTAGAGACTTTCAATAACTGCTGATCAGAAATACTGACAGACATTGCCATGTCAGGTTTATCTTTAGGGCTTTTCTGAAGTTACACGGATCTCAATTGGGTTCTTTGGGACAAGGCTGATGAGTCTAGGCTTTAAATCCTTAACAGAGCTAATATAGTCGTTGTTCTAGCTTTTTCCTTTTACTTCAAAGTTTAAACTTCTGCACTGGAAGTTTGTTCACCCTGTGTGGCCTCTCATACACAACTTAAAGCACAGCAGCCTCCCCAAAGCAGCAAGAACATAGGCAAACACACAAAATGTGATCTGTATTACTTCAGAAACACTTTGAAAGCTGCCTGCAGCTTTACAGGCTGAACAGCTATGAATCAGTATTTATGTGGACAAGGTGAGCTAAGGTTTTTGTCACGTGTTTTTTTCACCAATAATAAACAGTTCTGCATAAATCTTGCAGCATCGGGAATTTGCACAGGACTCATCATTTAATAGATTTGCTGTCCTGCCTCTGTGCCCACTTGACTCCCCAATTTCCACAGTGGGAGGCAACTGGGAAGCTCTGCTCCTCCAGAGAAAACACCTATGTCCTTCAAGGGCACCATAAGCTATTGCTCTCACCTTATAGAAATGTTCTATATGGTGATATTAGGACTGTAGAGGAATGTGAAACTTGGTGACAAAGCCAGATGCAGATTAAACCACATAAAACAAAGCAAGACACTAGCTAGTAATTCAGGATATAGTCAGGTATGTGGGATAAGTACTTTCAGTTAGCCACAGGAACACAAATGAGATGCTAAAGTCAGAAGACAGGAATGGACTCAAAGAATTTAACAATCCGGCACAGAGTCTGTAATTATAATAGTCAAGAAAAATAAATAATAAACTCAGTCCAGAGCAAAGCAGAGCTGCAGCTCCCCTCCACTGCCACAGCAGAGATCCACAGGCGGCATTTTCACGCCATTTACATCTATTTCCCCAGGTCTTTTCTACCGATTTTAGCCCTTAAAATAGGCACAAGGACAAGGGTGAAGCCCAAGGGCCGCAGCTAGCCTCGGGGTCGGCCCTGTCCCGGGCCGTCCGCCTCCGCTCGAGTTCCGGAGGGAAGAGCCGGGAAGGAAAGGAAAGGAGAAGAGAGGGTTTCGCTCACCTTTCTTTGGAGTACAGCTCCCGCTCAAGCCGCTTCTTGCGGACGAAAGCCATGGAGGACCCGGACCCGCAGCAGGCCAGGGCCGGGCCGGGCCGGGCCAGGCCAGGCCGCGCCTCAGGGAGGCGGGGAGAGAGGGCCGGGCCGGGCAGCAGCTGGCAACAGGGGTCCCGCCCCGTTTGTACCAGGGAGAGGCGGCCCAGAACCGCGGGGTGCGGAGCGGTACGTAGGCTCCGCGGCCCTGCCAAGCCCAGATGAGCCGGGCAGGGCAGGGGCCGAGAGTAGTGGGAACGTGGTCCTTGGGCCCACAGTCGCCTTCATGTGCATACAGAGCGCATTTCTTACTAGAGTGTGTTGATTTGCATTTAAATCAAAATCGTAAATATAATGCCATTGTAGTGTAACCGTTGTGCCCGTAACGTGCGTGGCACATGCTTACTGGGCACGGGGGGGAAGTTCCCTAATAAACTCCTCCAGTTCATACAAAGCACTATAGTTCACATAAAACACTATAGGTGATGTAAACCCACGTATTTCATATACACAATATAAAACACTGTAGTTTATATAAAACACTATAAATCATATAAAACACTACATCTGTGATTTTAAAGATTGTGTTGGGGACAAATTCAGTAGACCAAAGCGCATATAGCACTGAGTACATACAGGGGTATGCACAAAACAAAGCTTTATAGTGTTTGTCACCCCCACACACTTGAGCTTTTTACATTATTTATGTAAAGGTGTTTCCTGCTTGAAATTTACAACCTTTTGATCCTGTCCATACAGCATTATCCTTCCTGTCACATTCCTTTACAATAAATAATGCTTTAGCTGGAGCAATAAAACTCCCTCCTCCAACCACCTTGTAACAAAGGAGCTTATTTAACTACTTACAATATTTAATTCTAGAAAAGGTGAAAGCAAAATTTCTGTCCTTATTTATCACACATCATAGCTCATCTAAAACACTGTAGTTCATATAAAGCACTACGGTTCATACAAAATGCTGCAGTTCATATAATTGCCATTGTATACAAACAATTTATAGTCAGGGTTAACTGATGTAATCTCCTGTGAGGTAGAAAAATACTGCTGTTTGCATTTTTGTAAACACGATACTCACAGAAGGGATACAATTTTTCACGTAGGAAGTAGAGGCTTGTAGGCCTCAAGAGGTGGTCTAAAATCAAGTCTCCATAATCAGGTTGATTTGCATTAAGCAGAACAGTTTCAATTTATGGACCTGTAAAGATGAACCTGACCAGCATTCTATGTGCTGTAGTTTGTTGTTGCTAATTGTCTTTCAGGGACCTCTTAGGAATCTAAGGAGGCAATAGATCACAGTATGAACAAGTGACATCATCTGTGAGAATCACAAGACTCTTTGGGGTTGGAAGGGATCTCTGACAATCATCTAGTCCAACTTCCTTGGTAGCCAAGCATCACCTAAAGCAGTTCCCACCGGAACAAGTCCAGGTGGATTTGGAATGTCTCCAGAGCAGGACACTTCACAATTTCTCTGGGTAGCCTGTGCCAAGGATCTGTCACCCTCACTGTGAAAAGTTTATTCCTTTTTGTTTAGATGGAACTTCCTAAATTCCAATTTGTGCTCATTGCCTCTTGTACTGTGGCTGGGCACCACTGAGAAGAAACTGTTACCATTCTCCTAGTACTCAACCTATTTTTCTAATCATACTTCCAGTAATTACATTTACCATTATATTTTCACACCAGTAGTGCCACAAAAATAAATAGAGTTGAACTTGACTAATGCCCACATATCAGTACAAGCTCAAAGATGTACATAGATTTTTGTTTCAGGAAGGGGGGTGGGGGGGTAGTCCATCTGAATGTATATTGACTAATATAAACATAAATGTCATTGTGACTACAAGATTCATGTCTTGGGTGTAGTACTGTACTTACTGTGCCAACAGTTTTATTAGAGAAAGCTTTTACAATAGAAGGTTTCTGGCAGTTAATTCTTTGACAGATTTATGTGGTGAAGCTTTGTCTTGCAGGTGCCTCCATGAAATACAGTGCTCAAGTGTTCTGTGTCAATCCATTCTATTATATTGAGAACTTTAGACTTGTTCAGAATAGGCTTAACCTTAAGGGCTGAATCAGTGGTGAAGTTCCTGCTGAATTGTTGGGAAAATAAAAGAGTCCTGAGTATATTTCAAGCGTTCTTCCAATAATATATTTATTTTGCAAGTTATGTCAACAGCCGACCCATGACACATTAATCAAAAGCAAAGCTAGTACAGAGTACTTTCACTTCTTGCTATTAGAGCTAGTCACAAAACAGAAGCATTTTTCATATAAAATGTCACTTCTCTCTGTTTTTCCATGATGTTTCAACTGTTTAAAATGAGTTTGCAGTTTAGTAAAGTTAGAATTTTTTTAAAGATATATTAAAAATGTCTTATAAGAAATGCATTTTTGCTTTCAGCGAGCAGGCTAAATTGTGCAGAGCAGGTGTTAGCTCTGAGTTTTTCATTGCACATGCTGGCTTCTATTTTTGTGAGCCCTCAGCATGGAATAATAAATCTGTAACTGATATTTCTTGCCTTTACCACAGTAACAGTAGTAAACTAACATCAACAGCAACAATTACAAATGCCCTGATCTTAATGATGAGTTGGAAGTACAGGCAGAAATTCTACGGATTTGAAAATAACCTTATGAAGTTTACTTTGATCACACCATTGCACTTCTAAATTAATTTGTTATGTAATCATGCTAAATTCTGCTAAGATTTTTGTTTGAGCTAGTTGTAAGTCAGTTTATACATGTACACAGAGACGTTTGTAAGTGTTTAACTGATTTAACGTAAATTTTAATTAATTCAATTCTTTGTCAACAAGTGCATAATTTACCATTTCACCTGAAGCAAATACAAACCTAGAGGCAAATTCGCAGTGTCGGCTTTTTAAACTGATCTATAAGTGAAACTGCAAAGACAAACAAGAAAGAAATTTGTACAATTAATTTACACAGCAAATTCAACTGACAAATTTATGTAAAATTAACATTTCTAGCTAAATCCCTTTGAACCACAGCCATGATTAAATGGAGTATTTGACTATAAATGATTGGTATTTTAGTACTCATTGAAGGATGGAGTTGTTAATATATGTCCTTTAGGTCTCTATATTCCTTCACTGACACTACTCACAGCTCTTTTTCATAGGTTAAACTGTGTACAATGTGATGGCTGTATTCTACAGCTGCAGGTTTGTGTCCTGAAGGGGACTTGTAAAACATGAAAATAAACACCAACGGTGGTGGTGACACAAAACCCAAAAAGTCTTAGGGAAGGAAGGAGCCTGTCTTAAGGACAGATATATTATGCAAAAGTAGTTTACGAAAACAGCCTTACAGATGAAATTCTGGGGTTCATTTTATCCACCACCGTAATATATTACTTAAGCAGAAATTTAAAAAGAATTTGTAGTAGTTGTTGGGTTTTTCCTATTTTTGCATGAGCAAAATGGATTTGTTGTTTCAGTTTTCTCCTTGTTAGCCTGTGCATGTGACTATATGTTTAAGAATATATACACATAAAACTTTGTTTCAAAAGTAAGTTTAAATCCCACCCTGCGTATGCTAAAATCATAGGTATTTCATTTTTGGTGAATAGGTTTATTGTTCTCCTAGTAATGACCTTCTGGAAGAGGGTGGTTTGCTTGGGTGTAGGAGAGGGAATAGAAAGCAAAGGAGAACTGAGACTAAACTTTAATTTTCTTGGGTAGGTTGTCTTTATGTTCCAGCTAAGAATATTTTAAATGCCTATATTCTTTCCATAGATGATAGTCATAGGTGTTAGGGCATTTATTTAGCTTCTTCTACTCTGTATCCAACAGCAATCTTGCTGCAAAGAGCCGGTTCAGAATAACATCATTGCTTCCATTTCAGTTCAGTAAAACAAATGCATAATTTAGATTAATTTTCATACATACATGCAAACATATCCTATTTAGTTGACACATATTCTACATTATCTTTTGTCTGTATCCTGCTTTCCAGAAATCAGAATCCACTTCACCAAAGACAGAGAGCAAACTGATGATAACCAAAGTTCTGTACAACAGCTAATGCTGTGTGATGAACCAGGGAGATACCGGATTCAGCCAAGCCTGAATAAACAAATTGGACTGCTTTCCCTATATTGCAGAACACACAGCAACTCTATAAAGATCCTTCCTTTTTCATTTCCATCTAGAAAAATGGACACATTTATACATATGATGTGTAATACAGGTGTTCTATGAATGTATTGCTGAATGCAGACCAGTTTCTTTCTGAACTGGAAAATGCTGTCTCCTCTATCACCAATCAGTCAAGGTATATTTTACTTCAGAGGAGCTGGAGAAGCAACAAATGAATACAAACAACTTTTCTAAGCAGAATGAATGCTTAGAACATAATTTCTTTGAGAAATAAGTGCACTTGAGGTGCTAAACATGGATTCTTCTTACCTACATTTACACAAATACAAAAGTTAAGCCTCTAAGATAGTCTTGTATGCTCTGAAAAATTCCCAAACCCAGCTAGTGCTTCTGCTCAGTCCTCATAAGCATATGGTAATTTTTAGAGTATCACATGTAGAGTTCCCACTTGGTATTCCATATTTGATATTGCTGCCTCATTATAATTGCCTGACTTCAATAGCCTTCTCTTCAAAGAATTGGAACAGAAACGACTGTGAGAAGCTACTTAGGACTATATCACTCAGCAATATGCAAAAATAGATTGCACAGCTCCTCATGCTGTATGCCTTTCAATATTTAAACACTTAAAAAACTCCTAAAGGAAAAGAACATAGACCGAAGAAGCTGTTCATCTTCAAGGTACCTGATCACTTATTTCAGAAGGATATTGGTCAGATGGTTTAGGCAGTGTTTTGCTCCTCGTTCTTGGGTGGTATGCTGCAGTGGCATGCTTTAAGTAATTAAGAAGTTTTAAAAGTCTAAAGCTAAAGGCACTTACTCTTCTTCTGAGGTTTTGAATCTGAAATCTGTTGCCTCAGAGGAGCTTGTGTGCTCAGACATTAAAGGATGCAACATTTTAGTTGACAATCTGAGCAGTGAGCTGAGGTGGTTTGTGAAGAATGTAACAGAAGGGAAAAAATCCCCAAGAGTATGGTTTATTATCACTACATGGGTCACCACATCTGTGTCCAACAAGTGGGATGTGATCTTCTGACCAGCTAGGCTGTTTTGACTGGTTATTTTTCTTCCTGTGACTGTAAGGATTTGTTACCACTTAATGTAAGTAAACAGTACATTCTTTGTCAAATATAGCATCATTGGGTTGCATTTGTAGAATATATGGTCCTATCAAGAAAATCAGTTACAACAGTAGTTGATGGTGATGATGGTAACTGGACCATAAGAAAGTCAAGGAAACCAGCAAGACCCCAAAAGTCTAAATTAAGTTATAAGACCATAAGTAGGTGCCATTAGCAAAAGAAATGTTATGATGGACAAAGTAAAATTCTACTTGTAAATTACTGACTGTATTTGGTTGATGTTCAGGTTTTCTTCTGACCACTCTTTCTCAGTCAACCATTAGAGCAGTAATCAAACCCTTCCAGAATTTGAAACCTTGCCACTTAGGGGTGATGTTTAAGCAAATTTCTTTTTCAACTTTTGACAGCAAATGCAAATCTCTTTGCAACTGCTATGGGGGTTGCTTGGCTGATCTCTGCTGCTAGCTGCACGTTTGTTTCTGTCACATCTCAAAATATAGAGCAGCTCTTCCCTCCACAACTGTTCTCTAGAGAGGTTTAGAAAATGTATTAAGAAACAAACAGTATTTATATTATATTTTTTATAACTTCATAGGAAAGTGAGAAAGCAGGAAGAAGCATTAAGTTATCACACATATAAATGTGTTTAATCTATATATAGGACTACTGAATACACAGCTCCCAGTGCACTCAGGACACTCCCAGCCAACACATTAAACCACTTTAAAAGCCTGGAGGTGTGTGTCAAGCTTTCAACTCTCACAGGCTTTTCACAAAACAGATCCAACTGTAAACCACAGGCTCTTGTGAAATAGCAACACCACAAAGGCTCGTTGTTCTGCATATTTCTTCTGAAGCTCTAACCACAAGTGCTGCCTACACACGATACAGGAATTAATTTGTAAAGGGAGAGCTATCAAGAAAAGACTTATAAAATCCTCTATAAAAAAACAGAGGAGGCCTTGATTTGTCAATGTGTGCAGGAAAGTTTGAAGCTAACTTTGTTATTTTTATTAGAAATGCCCTAGCCCATCTAAAGCCTCTGAAGCTGTTTCCCTGTACTTACATAAAAAAAGATAGCAGGTCGGTTTTCCCTAGATTAAAAAAGAAACTTGAAAAAACCCCCAAACCCGAAGTGGTGGTTCATCTTTTTGGTCACTTGATGGCACTAAACCAACACCATGTACATATTAATCACCACAGCATAAGAACATTTCTGTGCCAGTGTATTTTTTTTCGAAGGCTTGACCTGATGAAAGTGCTTTGTTTTATCGAGGGCAGATTTCAGACATAAAAGACATTAAAAAAAACCCCACAATCGTAAAACTGAGAAACAGTTGTAAAGTCTGGCTCACGGTGCTCTGTCTGTCTTGTTAAAGTTCATGACATACTACAAATGCCACAACGTAATGAAATACATTATTAGGAAAACCTTTTTCACTGAAAGGGTCAAGAAGTGTTGGAACAGGCTGCCCAAGCTGGGGATTGAATTGTCATCCCTGGCTGTGTTTAAAAGTCAAGTAGATCTGGAGCTAAGGGACATGGCTTACTGGTGGGCTTGGTAGAGTTGGATTGATGGTTGGACTAAGGTAAACTGAACTTGACCTGATACAACTGAGGCCATTTTGTCTTGTTCTGTCACCTGTGAGAAGACAGACGTTTTGAGCTTTCAAAATATTTTCCTTTCCTACAAACAGAGGAAAAGCGAAAGTTTTGAAAATTTTCGGAGATCAGCAATAAAATATGCTTTATTGGATCAAAGAACGTATTTTATTCCAATAATGACTCTTTTCAACAGGAAGTTTGGAAGCCCCCAAAAAGCCCCAAAAGTTTTGAAGATTCTACCTCCAAAGGCAACTTCTTATTTTTGAAACCTAAAGCAGGAGATTTCAGCAATTTGAAAAGGACAGACGTGTGTTGGTCAGTGTTTATTCTTTTCCAAACAAAGAATTACATTCAAGCCTTTCCTATAAATTGTTTTTTAGGAATCGGTAAACACAACAAGCCATGGTGACAAATTCCCAGGCAGCTCTAGAAATGCTGCAGAGTGTGGCTGCTCCCTACTGTAGCAGTGCTTGCCCTGAGCTGAGTGTGGGCAATGCTGTGACATCACATGCACCTGTTCTAGCTTAAGGGGAAGGAAATACCTCATTATATCTTAAGGCAGTGTGAGTTTATTTGTTAATTTCTGAAGTTAGAGCCTTTTTGTTATATATTTTAATTCTTCTATCACCTGTTACATTTTCTTGGGTGGTTCTTGTGCTGATTCTCACTCAGAGAAGAAAAACCTCCATGACTTCTTCACTTCTGGAGTACTGGAGTACTTCTGGAGTATTTATTTGCAGGCTTTTTTCACGTTGTCATTGTCTAGCTGCTGTAGACACTTAAAGAGAGTTATATGAAAGATGAGGACAGTAGCAAGGCTAAGACAAAGAACGATGGTATCAAAGTAAAAGAGGAGAGATTCAGATATAAGAAAGAAGGTGAGAGTGGTGAGACAATGCCCCAGGTTACCCAGTAAAGTGGTAGATGCCCATCTGGAAACATTCCAGTTCAGGTTGGACATGGCTCCGAGCAACCAGCTCTACTTGAAGATGTCCCTGCTCACTACAGGAGAGTTTGACTGGATGAGCTTTCTAACCCAAAGAATTCTATGATGGACTTTACATACTCATACCGTACTTTCCTATTGTCAGTGATTTTACAGTGCTTTCCTGGAGTTTTGTCGACTTTACCATGGCTTTGACTAAGCAAGTCAGCCAGTGCATCCATTGTAACAATAATTGGTTATAAAGAAGGATATGCAGAGAAGACAGAGTTGCTGAATACCTTCTTTGCTACAGTCTTTACCCCTAAGATGAGCCCTTGTGAACTCCACACCCTGGATATAAGAGAGGAATCCTGGAGGAGGGAAGACTCTCCACTAGTTGATGAAGAGTGGGTCAGAGATCAGTTATGCAGATGGAATATACAAAAGTCCATGGACCCTGATGGGATGTGCCCAAGAGCATTGAGAGAGCTGGCTGATGCTGTGACCCTACCACTCTCCATCACCTTTGCAAGATCACAGCAAACAGAAGAGGTGCCTGAGGACTGGAGGAAAGCCAGTGCCTTCAAAAAGGACAAGGAGGAAGATCCAGGAAATTACAGACCAGTCAGCTTCACCTCCTCCCTAGAAAAATGATAAAGTGGCCCACTTTGGAGATCATCTCCAAGCAGATTGGAAGAGAAGGTTTTCAGGAATAGTCAGCATGGATTTATCAGGGGGGAAATCATACTTAGTTAATCAGATAGCATTCTGTGATGCTGTGGCTAAGTGGATAGATGGAGGGAGACCAGTGGATGCAGTCTACCTTGACCTTAGCAAGGCTTTTGACACAGGTTCATACTGACTGTTGAGGGACAGCCCTAGCAAGGCTGAACTTCACAGCAAACCTGACTCCAGCAGGACTTCACATAATGAATATGCAGGACTTCACATGTGATTGCTTGTTATATGGAAACATGGATTTAATTAATCATTAAATTCAAAGAAGTTGGATGGCAAAGGGGTCAGTAGGGAAAGCAATCCATGGGCATCCACAGTCAGGGAAGGGGCAGATCAGTGAATCTGGGACGGCCTCAGGCCACTCTTGAAAGACGTAGACAATGAGATTGATAGCTAACCCTACATTGCTGTCACCTTCTAATTCTGAAGAGTCTTATGTCTGAGTGTAAAAGAGGGAAGGAAATAATTACATCCTCTTCTGCTTTGCAGACACCAAAGACACTCTGTGCATATGATTTTGCTCATTCTGTACTCTGTCAACATTTCCACCCACTTCAGTAGCTGTCTAAATTGGGGAAGTACAGCTTTAATATCTTTTTATGGCTGCAGCCTTCCTTTCACAGAGCCTACTCATTTTCACAAATTCACAGACTGTATTTTTACTTGTAATAGAAGAAATAAATGTTTAGTTACAGACTTCAAACAAACTATTAGTGCACGAGTACTGAAGGCTGAATTCCATACAAATAGAAAAAAAGTTGTGAAGTCAGATACTAAGCCAACACAGCACAGCACTGTTCCCTTAACATCAGTGGAGCTCTGCTGATTTACCCAAACTAAGAATCTGGCTTATTAAAATTTCAAAATAAATCCTGAAGTACCTACTAAACTTGAACTTTGAAATAAAAGGCAGACACTTTATCCACAGGTCTGTGTGCTCTGCTTAAAATCCACTGGAGTGGTATGTATTATTTTTGGCCACTGGAGAGTACTCATAGGGTTCACTGAAAAAAACATTAACATGTTGTGAATTCAAAAGAAAAATTAATAGAAACATGTTAAAAGAAATAACTGAAGTCAAGAAGACTATGGGGTTCACACAAAGTGCATTCCTTCATAACAAATTCACCGCTGCAGGCATGCAGATCGGCTTGAGAAGTCCAACTTAATTTAGCTCAGCAATTAAGTGTGGAAACAGTAGGGAAGACTTCCTTCCCCTCTTTGCTAACTGTTCATTTTGGTTTTAATCTCTTAATTCCCACACTGAATGATATGTGAAATGTTGGAAAAAGTCTTTATTAAAGGAGTGCCGTGACAGTTGTGCGTGTGCATCTGTGGATGGATCACAGACTAGCCACATACGCACAGCTCCATAATTCAAGGCTGAAAAATAAAGGGTTGTTTTCCCATTTCCATGGGTTAAGCCTGACAAAATGAGACATCTGACTTATCAACCAGCAATGGAAACAAGGAATAATGAATTCAGAGTCAATGGTCTCAGGTGGAACAGCAGACGTACATAGCCAGATAGACACACAACCCTGCACTCTTCAACCACTGGAAGACATGGAAGTGTTTAACACCCATCTACCCACCTACAGAACTAGAGTCATGGGGGAAATTCATACCCATAGCAGGTACAAACATAGGAAAGACCTTTGTCATGTATGCGCCTTAGGAAAGCACATGAATACATAGATATAAAAGTAAAATAAATATCAAAGTCCAAATCAGTCTGGCACCTGGAATGTTCTGCATGAAAAGAAGTATGACCAGTAGGTCGAGGGAGGTGATTCCACCCCTCTCTTCTGCTCTTGTGAGACCCTATCTGGAGTACTGGAGCCCCCAAGACAAGAAAGATATTGAACTGTTGGAACATGTCCAGAGGAGGGCAACAAGGATGACTGGAGTGCTGGAACAC